>CM076573.1:231520654-231561506 GCA_034641835.2 Pinus albicaulis
ACAGTTATTTGAATCATTTGAAGAGCTAGAATGGTAACAAGAACTTCATTGTAATTGATGGCAGCGTGGTAGAGCTTATTAGGCCTAGCCTTTATGGAGCTTACCAAGTTAGTACATAAATTTGACTTGGGGCAAACCCAACTTTTTTTGATGATGCATGATTGAAGGGATGATCATTTCCAAATGAATATAGAAGGGATAATTTGTCCTACTTTTGTATTCTCCTTGTTGACAGGAAATATTACTGGTATTGAGATTCCCAGATACTAAATAGACCATTCTTTTTTCTCTGTGAGCTAAAGTGCAAAGTTTAACATGATGAATCATGAAATGATTTTAGAGATTTTGAAGATGTTTCTAATTGATATTATTCTTGATACACTTTGTTGAGCTAATTTATCACCTATGAAAATAAAAATTCATTTTGATGTTGTTGGGCACATCTCTGCGCAGTGTCTGTGATTTTAAGAAGGACATGGAACTACTAGAAATGGTAGTTGGTTATGGACAATAAAAATCACCTAATATGTGATGAGTTTGATGAGAAAATTGGTTCAATGATATTTAATTATTACAAAATTATTTTGTGATGTTGCAAAGGTATCCACTTGGCAACAACACAGGTGGTCATCCTCTTTCAGTGGGCAGGAATGGTGGTCCATGACGCGGGAGCTTACTGCATGAGTATGGCATCAACTTAAAACTTAAGAATGAGGCCAGCAGAATACTGGGTAAGTTGAGTTGTGAATGCATATTTTTGTTTCTAGATTGGAGTGAATGCTATATTTTTAAAGCTTGACAATGCTAATTTTCATGATTGAGAGAATGCTAGACAAATTCAAGATGATGGATTAGTTAAAAAGATAAGACATGCTGAAGAAATTGTAGGTGCTTGCTATAACTCATGACATTGTTGACCATCTTGTCTTATAGCGTACAAGAATAGTCAGGGTCTTCTTGTCAAGTTTGCTAGGCTATTGGGTAGTTGGTGCTGAACTTAGGATCTTGAAAATTACAAAATTTTGGTTTGATGTTAACAGATTTTGATATGAATATTTTTTAGAGTAAAATGTAACTGCAGATAAACTTTTCATTTCCCTCTTCTGGGCTATTGGTGTGTTCTCTATATGGATTACTTCATAGAGTGTTTTTGTATAGCAGTTTATTGAAGGTGTTTGTATGACATATTTTAAAGTTGTTAGAAGGCAGTTTTGGACCAGCTTTAAAACAGTCTTCTAGCAGCAATCGAAAGTTTTTTTAAAAAAACCTTTAAATACCCCTTTCTAGCACATTGAAAACCTTTTGATGATGGATTTTGAGCAGGTTTGAATATTTAGTTTCGACGATTATTTGAATCATTTGAAGAGCTAGAGCAATCTCCTTGGAGCGACTATTGAAGGCTCTTCGATACCATCATTACTATGCCATTATTCTGGGACAATTATATTAGTGTTCCTTTATGTTAGTGTAACTTTCTTTTAAATTTTAACCTCCTATTACATTCTTTGAAAGATATATAGGAACTAAAATTTCCATATATTTCACTTAATTATTGTTTTCCCACTCCCCGGCGTTACTTTGCACCTCTCAGTGCAAATGCTAGTTACATAGTCATTACAAGGAAGACCTACCTAGTTACACTCTTCAACATTATAACTATATATAATTTTGATGTTTCTAGGTTGGAGATTGTACTATTTTCATTGGAGGATGCTACTATTGATGCACACAAGGCTTTTGAGTTACTTGGTATGATTCTCGCAAAATTGGTTGTTGAAGGGATATTCTTTATTCAAGATATAACAAGGGAAATCAAGGATGGAGGTACATAGCCAGGAAGCTTATTAGAAACGAGGGGATTTTGAGGTATTTCTCAAGAAGAAAATTTCAATGTAGTCTGCTCAAAATTTTAATGCCTAATCAATTTTGTGGTTTATTTGTGATCTCTCATGTTGACTAGTGAATGGTTGGTTAGTTTTTAGCTCGTGCTCACATTTGTTGGTTCCTGAAGCTTGAGCATTTTATAACAAAAATAGGCAAAGTCAAACAACACAAATGGTCCACTAGCTCTCTTTTCATTTGCTAATATTATAATGAGTTTAATAAAACATTGTTATTTTAATATTTGGTTAAAAAAAGTTATCTGGATTTCATGAAAGCTTCAATTTTGCATGTGTGTGTATGTATGTTGAAAATAGAAGAAAATAATAAAGCAAAGCATTTATTTTGCAGAAATTGATGTTGAAGGAAAATTGCTTTGACATTGTTGATGTTAAGGTATATGTTGTATAAACTATTTATAGTCTAATTTATATTATATTCTAGTGTTCATTTTTTTTCATTTCTTACAGTGCATTGTATTTTTTTTTTTTTTCAGAAAATGAAATCAGTATTGATGGTAAGAAGCATGAATTGAAAAAAGAGAAGAGAAATAAAATTGGAGCGACAAATGAAAAAAGAGAGAGGAGAACTGGTTTGGTGATACCCTTAGAACCAATATCTCGCATAAGACACATATAAAGACTGATGATCAAGTCTTCAGAGTTGGTGAATTCACCTGTAATGTCTTGAAAACACAACGATAATGTTTTGAAGTGATGAAACATCATTTCATGTGTAAATTGTAGTCCAACTAATATAAAGTTGGAAACTCATATTGTAATATTTTAACATTTTATATAATATAATTTATGTGGTTGAAATTATTTATAGTTGTATTTGATGTTGTTTAGTATTGTAATTAAAATATGCGACTTTGTGTTTTCATATTAGATGAACATGCACATTGTATGACATTTTTTAAATCATACAAATTAATTTATGTCGATTAACAATGAACACAAATAAAATGAATATGCGACTAAATTAGTCATTTAGAATGATTATTAATGAAATGCATATAAAATACTAAATTAGTCATTTATATAATGAATAAATGGCTATTGCAAATGATAAATTTGTGACTACAAATGATGACTAAATTTTGCATATATACGACTATTAGTAGCTAATTTACAGTATCTTATAACACGACTAAAATTTAGTCACATTTCTTTGGTCATTAATTGGTTTCAAACAATGACTAAAATTTGCATATATATCACTATTAGTAGCTAATTTACAGTATCTTATAACACGACCAACATGTTGGTCATAGTTCTTTGGTCATTAATTGGTTTTCTTGGGTGATCATATAGTAATATATTTTGTTGTGTATTTGGTCATTAATTGTGACATTTAATGACCAAATCAAAGACCAAATCAATAACTAAATGAATGACTAAATCAGTGACCAAATTTATGACTAAATCAGTGACAAAATGAAAGACCAAATGAATGACTAAATGAATGACTAAATCAATGACAAAATGAAAGACCAAATGAATAACTAAATTAGTGACCAAATCAATGACTAAATCAATGACCAAATATACAACTAGATAACAAAATTGAGATAACCAATTAATGACTAAGCTAAAAATGACCAAAAGTTGGTCGTGCTATAAGATACTGTAAATTAGCTACTATTGGTCACCAATCGAAAAATAGTCGTTTATATGCGAATTTTAGTCGTTTTTTTAGTAACAAATTAGCCATTATGTACTAGTGTTATTAGCAAACAAATTTGCACCATCAAGATAAAAATATTTGAAGTTAAGTTTCAGAAGATGCTCAGTCAATTTCTCATACTAGACTCACCGTGCTTGCTTGAGGCCATACAAGGATTTTATAAGCTTGCATACTTTGTGTTCTTGGCCCTTGACAACAAATCCTTCTGGATGGGACATAAAAAAATTATCGTTTAGATATCCATTAAAAAATGTGGTTTTTACATCCATCTGATGGAATTTTCATCCCTTCTAAGCTACTAAGGAAAAGAGTGTCTGGATGGTGGCCCATTTTTCTTTGGCGGGGCGGGGGGAGGGGGAATTTTCCTCATAATCGACCCCTTATTTCTGTGAAAAACCTTTTTCCACAAGTAGGGCTTTGTTCTTTTTAACTGAGTTGTCTGCTTTGTACATGTTCTTGTAGACACACTTGCATCCAATTGGTTTGGTTCACAAAGGAGGATCAACCAGCATCCAAGTTCCATTTTTTATCAAGGCATCATACTCCTTTTGCATCGGTTCATTCCATTCAACATGAGAATCATCTTATTTGAAGTAATTTGGTTCAATATCTGTAGACAAATTCATTTCATAGTTATAAGAAATATCCATAACAATAGGTGAATAAGAATTATCTATGTCACCTCCATTTTGTCTGGTGGAACTTCTTGTTCCTGACTCTCCAACCTCATAGGGACGAGCTTTATATAGTTTCTCTATCAACCATTTTGGGGGACCTTTTTGAGATGGCCCGGGCTGCTCATTTGACTGAGTTGGAATTGAATCAACATTCAATCTCCAAATTTTTTCAATCACATCATTCAAGGTGTCATCCATGGGTGGTTCTTCATATGGGGGAGAGAGTGCTTCGGAATATGATTCCATAGATTGATTCAGTATAGGAACCCCCCCTTCAATATGTGGAATTTGATTATAAAATTCTTGAAAATACTTTGCATGTGCGAATCTATCCAAGCGATCAAGTTGCCACTCAACAACATTGTAAGCCTTGGAAGTATCAAGGAATATCACATCTCTAGCTACTAAAAACTTCTTATTGACTTCATCATAGAGACGATGTCCTTTGGAAGTATTGGAATACACTAAGAAGATACATTTTTTACTTCTAGCACCAAGTTTATTCCTTTGTACCTTAGGTATCAAATCATAACAAGGGGAACCAAAGACCCTAAAATGCTTTACCGAAGGAATGTGGCCATGCCACATTTCATAAACACTTTTGTTTTTGATTGAATTTGAAGGAAACCTATTCTTTATGTATATAGCACATATAAATGCATCAGCCCAAAACATCAATTTTACATTCTTAAAAAACATCATGCAGCGAACCGTATTTAAAATTTCCTCTTCATTCTTTCAGCTACACCAATCTGTTGGGGATTATAGGGCACAGTTGTTGGATTTTGGATCCTATGTTGGCGAAGATAGTTTTCAAATTAATTTAAAGTGTATTATTTTCCATTATCAGTGCGCAAAGTGCCAATATGAGTTTGTGCATCATTTCAATCCATGCATGAAAATTCTTGAATGTTTGAAAAGAAACATTTATTCTTCAATAAGTAAACCCAACACATTCTAGTGTAATCATCATATATTTATTTCCATTTGCAGAAGCAATAGTCAAGGGGCCACATAAATCTAAATAAATAAGCTCAATTTTTCTATGTGCTCTGGAATGCGAATCATTAAAGGGTTGTTTGTTATGCTTTCCTAGAATACAATCATCACTTTGCTTAATTTTCATAGGAATTGTAGGCAATCTAGTAACACCATTTTTCTTCAACAATCAAAGATTGTCATAGTTTAATTTTCCAAATCTAGCATGGCATAAAAGACTTGATGTCAATGTACCTTCATCATGGTGAGAACTAAATGCAAAGTTTTTTGCATGAGTAGAGGAACCTTGCAACTTTAGGAGTTTTCCTTCTTCTACTCCCTCCATGACAAGTGAGTGATCTCATGCTCCTCGGACCTCAACCTTGCCATCAAACATGTGATTGGAGTGTCCTTGCTGGCGAATATGGACCAAGGACAAAAATTTTCTCCTCAACTCAGAGAGGTGTAGAACCTCATGTAGAAGATGATCTAGAAGACAAGGAAACTTAAGCCTGATTGTGCGAAGCCCTTATGGCTTGAGTTTTGATTTATCTGCGAAGTATGCTGCTGCATTGACTTTGTGAGTAAATTATTCAAAAAAATATTTTCTAAAATTCGTTTGACATGTTGCTCCTGAATCTAGCAACCAATCATTTATCAAATAAGTAAATGAAACATCAAACAAGTCTTCAGTTACTCCATTGTTACAATGTGCTACAAAATAATGAGAAGATTCAGATGCTTTACATTTGTATCTGTCATCATTTTTACATGTTTCTTGATTTCTTTTCTTCTTAGTTTTATCCAAAGGAAACTTACATTTAGATGCATCATGGCAATATTTATTTCAGTGTATGAAATGAAGATCATATTTTCCATTTTAAGTTTGTTTGTCACCCTTCCTCTGAAGTTCCTTCGTCCTCTTCCTCTTCAGTCACCTCTTCCTCTAGAAGAATGTTGAGCATGAATATTCTCTCTATGTGTGAAACATACAACCTTTTTAGAAGATAGAGGGGTCTTCATCTTTCCAAAATCCTTCTCTCTTTCTGAAAACTTTTTCTTAAGGGAATCAAACATGATTTTCATGAGTTTTCCACTTGCCTACAATGACTCCAAGTAATGTGAGTAAGTGGGATAAAATTTCTTAACATAAGCTCTGAGAGATATGTCAACTTGTACACCATTATTATTAATGTCATGGATGATAGATTTTTACTTCTGATGCTAAATAAAGAGCATCATCATTTTTCAATTCAAGGCTAAACAACTTAATCATTAATTGAACAATTTCAAGTTATGAATTTGAGTGATAGAGTTCTTCTAATTTACTCAAGGCTTCATAGGAATTTGAAAACATTGTAATATGGTGACTGACCTCTTCATTTACATAAGCTGTAATCAATGCATAGGCCTTGCAATTCTTGGTTTCCAAAATGGAAATCTCCTTGTCTAAGGTGGGCTTTGTCGGTGGATCATCTCCTTTTCCTTCACAAATTCCTCTCCAAAAATCATTAAAAATGAGAGTGTGCTTGATTTTATGTACCATTCAGGATAGTTCTCCTTTTCGGAGAGACAAAATCCCATAATAGATATGAGAGAATGCATTTTTTTAAAATTAATTTTCCAGCACTCTAAAGAAAATACTCAATTCTGATGATAAGAGAAAATAAATTCTGCACTTAAAATATAAAATTATGTAAAAAAAAGTGGAAAAAAATTTAGAGGGTGGAAGTGGGGTAGGGAGGGTACATGTGGAAAAGGACACAGGAGGTGCGAAGGGCCATTTGAGGTAGGCTGTGTGGGTGACAGAGAAGCATCCCGAAACAAGGGAGGGAGTGGCAATGAGGGAGGGAGGAGGCAGTGTGAGGCTGCGTCAAGGGAGAATGAGGTTGTGTAGAGGGAGAGGTAGCGATCGATAGAGGCCACACAGATGAGGAGGCAACGTGACGCTGCGTGGAGCGAGAGTGAGGCTACGTGGAGGAATAGGTAGCAGTTGACAGAGGCCACGCAAGTGAGGAGGAGCGAGAAAAGGGGAGGGGAAGCATTGGCAGCGGGAGGGAGGATGGTAGCAGTAGGTTCGAGAGGCAATGTGGTGCAGTAGGGAGGGAGCTGGCGTGAGGTAGGAGCCGAGCAGAGGCCCGCACAGATGTTGAGCAGCAATTTCCAACTGGACGCACCAAGTAGTTATGAGTTCAATTAACCACGGGAAAGTAGTGAGATGCCTACTAACATTTCCTACAAACTTTTGATATATACTGTGGAGAGCAATTAGAGAGGGTAGAGAGCCCAACTCTTTTAAAAAAAAAAATGCATATCTGCAGAATTCTATGTGGAATAATGGGCAATGAAATGTATGGTAGACAAGGAGAAGTTCTGACAGGTGTTGGTAGAGAGGTAAAGAGGCAGGTCTACCAGAAGGGAGTTACAAAGGCAAGGATGCCATAAATATAGCTAGCTCTGATACCATGTCGAGCCAAGAGGTAACTCTGCAAATTAGAATATGAATTATATAGAGGGTGTGCATGAATTTATACATGGACGTGAGACTATTGGGATTAATTTCCCAATGTCTCTTATCCTTCCTTAATTCCTATTTTACAATAATGTACAATCTCACCCAATCCCTTAGGATTAGGTGTCAACAACAAAAATAACAATAATGGCTTTAATGGGGCAAAATAATAACAATATGGGGACTACATGGGTACACCAATAACAATAAAGGGGTGTTGTGGTAAAACAAAACCCCCCCATTTTTGAATTATGTACTTCAAATAACGGGGACCCTTTCTACAAAATTCTTGGCTAAACACCTTTTAGGATTTTGATTAAGTTAATTATTTTATAATTTTTCATTTTTCATTTTTATCAGATTTCCATTTTGATTGTTTCATTAAATCTTGTTTTTCATAAGCTTTCCAATGAAAATTGTTTCACTTCATTTGGTCAAAAGGTTTGTAAACGACACTCCTTTGAAGTTTTGATCATTTTCTCGCTTGGGTTAATAAACATGTATAAAGTGTATCAATATTTTAATTATTGTAGTTAAAATAGTCATTTATTGTAAATATTGACCTCACTTCATTTTTATTATTTTTCACCTTTTTCCCAATATCCAAACGCTTCATAAGTTAAACTATATTTAAAACCAATAGTTAAACACTTTGAATCCCATTTAATCCCCAAAACCCACTTATTTTAACTTCAAAAATTTCAATATTATAGCTCCACCACCCATCAAATCACCGCTTAAAACCTTTGGTAGGACGCCTTACCCTTTCGCATATTGGCCATCGCAAAATATTGTTGTCACAATCATGTGGTACCCTTCCGAAATGTTGATGCAATATTATGTAGGACCCTTACCTACCAATCGCCACATCACTCCATTGCACATCACATATCTTATTTTCTTGTTACGAAACAATTATCACTAACCGTCTCCAAGTGCGATTTGCGATAAGCCCTTAAATGCGGTTTGTGAATGACCCCTCCTTGCCACGTCACTTAATTTTACGACCGTCCCTCCGCTATCTTCTGTCTTATCCCTCCAATCCTCGTCTCTCTCTCACATGTTGTGCATCTTATCATATTTTGAATTAATAATTAAAATATATAATATTAATTAATATTAATTAATATTGCATTTTAATTATAATATTTTTTGTTATAATTTTAAAATAATTTAAATTATGATATTAATATAATATTTTAATATTTTAATTAATCAATAAATCATTTTTTTAGTTTAATTGTATTTTTCAACTAGTTTTCATTAAAATTAATAATGTAATTATAATTAATTAATAGATAATTATAACTTAATTTAAAATTATATTATAACTAAATTAGATGAAGAATATAATTGCAATTAATTAGCATTAATTAATTAAATATTATAATCTAATTTAGGATTAGAATTTAATTTAAAATTTTTGAATTTTTTAGCCCAAGTAACAAAAATTCCAGATTTTTGGCAATTTTAATATACCAACTTTAGAGGCTCATAAATGGAGTTTTACTTGGCCAAATGAGGCCCAGGAGAACTCATTGGAAAGATAAAATGATGGAGATTATTCCTAAGAGGTTTCATTTCTAGATTTGATCATTTAGTGGGTCTAAAATTAAGAAAAATATCAAGCTCAAAATTTTTAAGCAAAACTAATTTTCTAAGTTTTATTTTTTGCATTTTCATTTTACACAACTTCTTATGAGTGCAGATCCATTCATTTATACTATCCTTGGCCAATTATATTAGCACGGACATCAAAAGAAAGATTATATTTCCTTTTTAATTATTTATTTAATCAAGTTTTAATTAGATTTATTTAATTTTTAGATTTGACATTTTGATTTTATTTTTGCATTTTAATTTTGTTATTGTTTTGTTTTTGCAGAAAAACAGTTGAAGAGATGAGAAGAAGAAAATTTCAATCAATGAGAAGGCTCCAAAAATTGAATAATATGATTTGAACCAATGAAAATTGATTGAGCAAAACCACTCTTCAAACAAAATTTATTATAAAGAAATCCTTTTGCAAATATTAGAAATAGCACTTTGAAAAATGTAATAGGGGCTTCTGTCCTCTGCAATTATGGAATTATTGATATCACTATTTTCTATAGGATTTAGAGGTGTAGGGTGAGAGGAGACGAATCTCAGATCTGGAGATTATTGAGGTTTTTATTTTACCTTCTGAGTTATGTATAATGAATAGAGTCTTGCACTACTATAGCTCTGATTTTGAAATTAGAAGTTCAGTCATTGTAAAAGATTCTTAGAGACTGGAGCTGGAGAAATGGAATTATTAAATTGGTATTTATAATACTATTATTTTAAATGTTGGTTTCATTTTATTATAACAAGAATGTGTCAATTTACTCGCATACTTGTGCACTCCTGTCGGTATGAGTAATTTGCATCAATTTGTGTTATTATCTTTCTCTACTCTTATGGGTTGAATTCTGATTTCTGAGTAAATATTTACTCAGAAATCTATCTTATAAAACTGATTTATTGAATAGTGATATGTTGTCAACTATTTCCGCATGTTATTGTTTAATTATTCAAGTTATTGATTAAATGATCAATATCATTTTGAGAAATACTTCCCAAGTGTTGTTGATTGATTATTTCAGCTAAGAGGTCTCTAGATAGAATGTGTTTGGTATTCACAATGTTAATTAATTGAACTACTTCGTTAGCTTGATATTCATTTAAAACAAACATATTTAAATCTCAAATATTTAAAACATATTGCTCTTAGTTGGGATAGATCTATATTTTCCTAATTGAGATAGGTTTAAAATAGTTTCATTTTCTTGCATCTTAGAATAATATTGCATTTAGAAAAACTCTACATCCCTAAAAATTCCTCTTCCCAAAGAGGCATAATTTTAATTGTGACTTAGCTAAGCCCAAATTAGCTTAAGGATCACTTTCTTGCCTGATTAGCAAGAGAAATGATCTAACGTCTCTTTCGCCTTGATAGATAAAAGTCATATTTTAAGCTAATGGAGATTGAGAGAAGGTAACTGGACCTAGTTAAACCAGTCGGAGCCACCATTCCAAACGGAAAAGGAACTACTTTAAGGTCTGGACTAGGTGGTCATCCCCGATGTTGTTGCAGCGAATTTCGAGGCCTCAACATTTTGGGGCTAGAAGGAGGGCTTGAGACTTGTTTTCCTTTGGAGTCTTTGTATTCTAATATTTTATTTTTATTATAACAACTCCTTTAAAACTTCCAATTTGGAGTTGCATTTCTGGACGAGCATCTTTCAATACTCCACCAGAAATTGTAAGAAACTTGTCTTAGGTAAAGTTTAACGGTAATATGAATACTTATGCATTTGATCATACTTTACAATTCATTCAAAATTTCTCCAATTCTACTTTTCATAAAATTGATGAAGGTATTTTATGCAGGATTTTTACTCTTACATTATTGGCAAAAGCCAGAAACTAGTGTAAATCACTTCCAGTTGCCTCAATCCACACTTGGGAATGATTTATTACAATAGTCCTTTGTAAATTTTATGGATATATATACGAATATTTATGTGACGTTTTTGAAGATCTACGAAGGTTTGAAGGTGAGTCTTTAATTGATTTTACCATCACGTTTCGTTTAAATTATTTAAAATTTAAAATTGAAGATAAACCTTCGAAAAAGGAATTATTAGATTGATTTGAACATATTTTCTCTCTTCCTTCCATTCATAACCCATATGAAATTATTTCAAACTTTGATAAATTTCCTCCTAATTTTATTGACATAAGTGAGAATTTCAAAATGGAGGTGCAAACAAATAATGATGAAATGGCCTCTATTTTGTATTCATTTCCTTCAATTTCTGCACATTTCTTACAGTATTGAGAAAGATCAAGGTGCATCTTTACATGTTAATTAATCTCAATCACAAAGGCTGAAAATTTTTACTAATCAATCGCAAGAAGATATTAGCAACACTATTGAAGAAAATATTGCTTTAAAATTTGAAAATAGGTATGAGTTAGAATAAAAAAATCAGAGCATAATCCAGTAAGTACTAGAAGCGATTAAAGTTTCCAATAATATGAAATCTATTGTACAAATTTCTGAATTCTTTCATGATGAGAAAATACCAAATTCATATCAACAAAGAAACATTCTTCAAGAAAGCATAAGTAGCCAAGAAAATGATCTTAAATCTAGAAATTGAAATAAATAAAATACACCAAAGTGCTCGAATAGAGACATTTTCAAATATATTGTTTCAGATTCATATTTTTCTCTTTATCCTGATAGTTTTTCCAATAGCAGTTTAACCTCTCTTCATATTAAAGATATTTCAGAAAATAGAGAGTCTAATCTAAATGAATTTCTGATTAGTTTTTATCAGGATAGAGAATTAATTAATGATCATTCTTCTGGAATTAATGAACATGAGCTTAGTATTCCTTCTTGTTTTGATACATTGAAAAATATCGAAGGGAATTCTAATGAATGTCTTAAGGTCATTTATGATAACTACTTTGAAATTGAGGATATTGATTTTTCTTCTTTACAATTGAATCTTCATGATCAAAGTCTAATCACATGTGAAAATGAAGAACAATCTAATCTATAAATTGTTTCAAATAGTTCTCATTTTCAAACAAGTAACCATACTTATGATTTCAGAATTCAAGAAACCATTCCAATCTATGATTTATATGGTGATCAAGCTCGCATTCCTATTCAGAGTCATATCATTCTCTCTAATTCACAAGTAGGTATCAACAATCATTCTAATTTCATTATTCTGCCCAATTCTTGTGAAGAGGAAATTACGTAAAGTCACTCCCAATTGTGTTGTAACGATAATTGTAACAATAGTGTAAAATGTGATTCAATTTTGTTATTATTTCAACATTTATTTTTAACTTTAGATTTATCTTTTGTTTTTATTCCTAGATTTTTAGGTACTTTGTGCTGGCATATTGAGAAGCTCAATATTGAACACTCAATTGATGCATTACCTCAAGGGAAAAATGAAGATCCAAATTATAATTTTGAACATCAAAAGTTATTAAAATTCCAATTTCAATTGATGTTAATTCCTTATCAATTACTTCTTACTTATCAAGAGCAATGCCAAAAACAGAGTGTATTTTCACCTTATGATCAACAATCTAATTCAATTAATAATATTTTGTTGGATTTATCAGACTTCCATCTATTTTTCATTGATCAATATGAAAGAAATTTGGAAAGTTTATTTCACGGAAAATCGTTAATAATTTAGCACTTAATCATAACACTAACAAAATCTCACACACTATTATTTCTGAAAGATCATTTCTACAACCTGGCCTATCATCTTATCTTTTAAACCTCTCCCACTCAATAATGGAAATCCATCCAGATTTCTATGATCCGATTGAAATTCAATTGGAAATAATATTTCAAGAGAAGGTAATGGTGAATAAGCTAATAAAGATAAAGATACATTCTGCTTTCAGATTTAGTTTTT
This sequence comes from Pinus albicaulis, assembly GCA_034641835.2. Lineage (NCBI taxonomy): Eukaryota > Viridiplantae > Streptophyta > Pinopsida > Pinales > Pinaceae > Pinus > Pinus albicaulis. The sequence continues at coordinate 231,533,875 of CM076573.1, forward strand.
GTAGTTTAATTATATTTGCATTCTTACTAATGTTTGACGTGTACATACATGCAGTAATTAAAATCTTTACATTGTTTCATTGGAAGTATGACTATACCTAGTCATGTTTCCTTCATTAAGTTAGAAGTAGGAATAGATTAATTTTATTTTCTATTTGCATTTATTTCGTTATTTGAGATTTTCAATAAAATAAGTAATGAATTCAATTTCTTTTGAGCATCCCATTTGAATTGTAGAAAAGAAGCCTAGAGTATTTTAGAAGTCCTTGAATTATCATATCATAATTATTTTTCAAGCCTCCAATTTTCTCGGTTTTCAAAATTCATAACATTGATCATACATGAAGAAATTTTAAGAATTTTCTACCACTTGACAATTTTTTATTTACAAGTAATTCTAAGAAATCATTCTTACCACTCTTGCCTTCTGATATAATTTTGAAAATGATGTAATTTGAAAAAATTCATTACTTAGTATTTTAGATTAGAATAAGAAGGTGATGTTGAACATATGAAAATTTTGAGAAAATTTGGGTGAACTTGAAGCTTCAAAAAATGTAAAACTTACAATCAAAATTCTTCTAGGTATGTGTTTCCAGGTTTATCATCGTCTATTGTTTATTTTTCAAAGTTTGTTTCTTATTTATATTTTGTTTTGTGTGCAGATATTCATTAACTTGATTATGTAGATCTGAGATAAGCAAGCAGTCAACCCTTGTTTCCAAAATCTGCAACATGTTCAGGGAACTATTTATTATTTCATTTGGAATTTGAAAGATATCTAAATTTTTCTTATATTGAAATATTTATAAGTCTTAATAAATTGTCAGAATAATCATATCAGATCATTTTATTTCACAACTCTCCTTATAATAAATTTGTGATAAAATTAATTTCCAATCAAAAATTTCGACATTTAATTAGATTATGAAAGGTTATTTATTATAAAGCAAAGTTAAATCATGCACTTTCTTTCTGAATTGAATACTTTAAAGAAATCATCGACCCCATATATGGCTTATTATATATCGCAAATCACATATCGGAGGCTCTGAAATTAGAATAAACTAAATATATCTGATCTCTTGATATCCTCATTCCCTCCAATCTCCGATGATCTCTCTGCCTGATATTGGATTATATGTATCACAACATTTGATCGTAGGAAACTCTTAACAATTACCTATAGGAAACCTTCGATACATATCTTCTAATATTCATTCTCGCTCATTTTGCGATAAAATTACTTCACCAAAATTGCAATGTTCATATAACCCGGACCCGATATAACATTGAAATCCTCTTTATATATAAAAATTGTGTCTGTTTAAAAATCAAAAATTTGGTAGGGCATATATTTAAAAGTTTCGATGTTCCAGATATGATATGAAATTAAAATTCATATAATAAAAAATATTCGGTATGTTCTTCATTGCACATTAGCGCATCAACGAAATTACATTTTGCATATCTGCAATTTCAATGGTTATTGCTAAAACCTCACCTGGTAAGCTATATTAGTTGCGATGTGATAAATGACAAGGTAAGGAGATTGTGATGCAATGATAGACATATCGCATATCACACGAGATAAGTAATATGTTAAAAAATAAAAGTTGTAAGGAGCAATGTGGAGTTTGTTGCGAAATGCGAAATCCCAAAATCACAAAATTTAAAAAGAGTTAAGTTTTGAAATATATGGGTAGGTAAATTATAAAAGATGCGAAGTGAAACCATACATGATTGGTCACCATTTATTTGGGCCATAAAACCAAATTTTTGCACATATATTCTAATATTTGCAATCACCTTGCATCAATCATTTATCTCATTTTCATTATCGCAATAATTATATCGACATTTCAATTCATTCACAAGCTTTAATCTTTCAATATGAATATTCTCTGATATCGCATTCATCCCTTTGCAGTTTCCCGTCGTACATGCTCATCTCACGACATTTCCCTTACAATAATTTTATCACATTTCTAACTCAAATGAAGCTTTGGCTTCAAGATATTTTGAAGCGATAAATTTCGATATTCAGAATTCCACCATTATCTTTTAAATTATTATGAAAAGAGCTCAATCGCATATTGAAAAAAGTGTAAGTCATAGATTTTAAATTATGCATGGCAAAGAATCTCGTGATATGAAAAATTTAGCAAGGTAATGTATCAATGATTAATTCATATTTTTAATTTAATTTTATTCTAATTTTTTCTCCATACGTATCATATAAAGATTCCAATATTCATTATATATTGTTACATTATTCGGATTTTGAATCAATTTCAATATTTTGGGGTTGATATAAATTCAGAATGAAAGAAACAAAAAGAACATTCATTGTTACAATTCATAAAGAAGCATAACTTCATCCTCATTTATGGTGGATTCAATTTATTTCTGATTCCTTGAACATAAGACATTGTTTTCTTTTAGTTAACTTCTTGTTTTACTTTATATTTAATAAATAAAGATTTTGGGTCAATAAAAATTCTTCATGCTATTAATTATAATTAAAGAAAGAAGTTAAATTGCATTGGAGAAAATCGTCTTTCTCAGGTAAGATTAAATGTAGTTCTCCAATGGTAAGTTTCATGTGCCCACATTCATTTACTTCCATTTCTTCATTATGTTTTTGTTTTAGTCTTTTCTGATCTACAACTCTATTTTCAAGTCTTCATAAACCTTTCACACCTCTACCAGATTAGTTTTCGAAGTTCATTTTCTTTTGCCCTATGAGATTCTTGAAATAAGAAGTAATGATCCTCATCAAATCAGTGAAACTGGGGAGTTTCTAAACCTTTAGTCTGTTTCTGTAAGCATTTATTTTATTAGAAAATAGTAAAGATGCTTTTATGCAGGTTTGTCTTGAAGAAGAAAATTTGCAACAGACATAAACTTCTCATTCAACATATTATCTATCATAGTTGTTATTCACCTTCTACATTTTGAGAGCCTCATTTTTATATAACTCTACAAGATAAAAAATTTAAAATCTCAACATAGGAATGAACGCACATATGCTTATTTTATTTTGTAATCTATTGTTGAGAAATTCATATAAGCGATCTTGTTAGAGTTTAACTTTTAAATTTTTTTTTTTCTTTTTTCTTTCTTCATTTTACATTCGCTGATTTCTTTTCTTACTTTATTTTAGGAATTATTTTCTTTTTGTTTTCAGTTTTGATTTGATTTTGGTGACTTTGTAATGATTTATGTGAAAGGAATTTTTTTTACCTTACAGTTGTTGACATACATGGGAAATATTTTACTCTATCCATTTAAGTGAATTTCATTTATCATTAAAGGCATATATTTATGGAACCATAAAGCCATCTTGCTTTAAAATATTTTTCATAGAGGAACACACATCCTTTCTAAGTAATTAAGTTTATTTTTTCAAGAAAAGAACTGATTTGAGTTTAATTCAATGAATCCCTTCCACCCCTTCACATAAAAATCCTATGATTGATAGTTGCAGGGAAAGAATTTGGAGCAAACATTATGAAAGTATTATGTCCATTAAACATAAATCTCTACTTCCCATCTCACCTCTTTCACTCAAATATATCATAAATAGAAAACTTACAAATATGCTTATCAAAAGAGTGAAAAAAAGGAAGCATGGGAAATACAAATAAACCCGTCGGGGCTATGGATGCTCGCTGGTAGCGAGACTAGGCTTGTATGGCATAAAAGACAACTTCGTCGGGATACTGTTTAGGCTCACTGGTAGTGAAGCGATGCCAGAGACAATCTTAAAATGGATATGTGCTTTATCAAAAACTCTTATCTCTGCCTTCTTCTATTTTTTTTTCACGAGGAAAATTTAAAAAATAAATTTCCGCAAATTTGAATTGATCACTTTTACTCAAGTATGTTTTAAGTACTTATATTTACAAAATCAAATTTCTTAATATATTTATGTGGGACCTATGAATTGTTTTACTATTAGACAATTTCGTGATTTCCATTATTTTTAACCTTTGGGTAAATTTAAGTTCATTACCTTTAATAAGAGATAAATGGTTCTTCTCCCGCATGTTGCCATTATTGTGGTAAAACACAAGCCCACCATTTTTTACTTATGTACTTCAAATAATGGGACCCTTTCTACAAAATTCTTGGCTAAAAATGTTTTAGGATTGTGATTAAGTAAATTATTTTGTAATTTTATCATTTTTCATTTTTATTGGATTTCTATTTTTATTGTTTCATTGAATCTGTTTTTTCATAAGCTTTCCAACGATAATTGTTTCACTTCATTTGGTCAAATGGTTTGTAAATGACACTCCTTTGAAATTTTGATGATTTTCTCGCTTGGGTTAAAAAACATGTATAAAGTGTATCAATATTTTAATTCTTGTAGTTAAAATAGTCATTTATTGTAAATATTGATCTCACTTCACTTTTATTATTTTTCACCTTTTTCCCAATATCCAAACAACTCATAAGTTAAACTATATTTAAAACCCATAGTTTAATGCTTTAAATCCCATTTAATCCCCAAAAACCACTTATTTTAACTTTTGAAATTTCAATATTATAGCTCCAGCACCCATCAAATCTCCGCTTAAAACCTTTGGTAGGACCCCTTACCCTTTCGCATATCGGCATCGCGAAAGATCGTTGTCACATTCATGTTCTACCCTTCCGAAATGCGCATGAAATATTATGTGGGACCCTTACCTACCTACCACCACATCATTCTGTCGCACATTGCATATCTTATTGTCTTGTTACGAAACATTTATTGCTAACCGTCTCCAAGTGTGATTAACGATAAGCCTTTAAATGTGATTTGCTATTGACCCCTCCTTGCCACGTCACTTACTTTTACCGCTTTCCCTCCACTATCTTCCGTTTTATCCCTCCAATCCCCCTCTCTCTCTCACGTGGTGTGCATCTTATCATATTTTGAATTAATAATTAAAATATAAAATATTATATAATATTATAAGTAATATTACATTTTCATTATAATATTTTTTGTTATAATTTTAATATAATTTAAATTATGATATTAATATAATATTTTAATGTTTTAGGTAATCATTAAATCATTTTTTTAGTTTAATTGTATTTTTCAATTAGTTTTTATTAAAATTAATAATGTAATTATAATTAATTAATAGATAATTATAACTTAATTTAAAATTAGATTATAAATAAATTATATGAATAATATAATTGAAATTAATTAGAATTAATTAATTAAATATTATAATCTAATTTAGGATTAGAATTTAATTTAATTTTTTTGATTTTTTTAGCTCAAGTAACAAAAATTCTAGTTTTTTCGTTGTTTTAATATACCAACTTTAGAGGCTCATAGATGGAGTTTTACTTGGCCAAATGAGACCCATGATAGCTCATTGGAAAGATAAAATTATGGAGATTATTCCTTAAGAGGTTTTATTTCCCGATTTAATCATTTATTGGGTCTAAAATTAAACAAAATATCAAGCTCCGAATTTTTAAACAAAACTAATTTTCTGAGTTTTATTTTTTGCATTTTCATTTGCCACAACTTCTTATGAGTGGCGATCCATTCGTCTATATTCTCCTTGGCCAATTAGATTAGAACAGACAACAAAAGAAAGCTTATATTTCCTTTTTAATTATTTATCTAATCAAGTTTTAATTGGATTTATTTTAATTTCTAGATTTTACATTTCGATTTTATTTTTTCATTTGAATTTTGTTTTTGTTTTGCTTTTGCAAAAAAATAGTTGAAGAGATGAGAAGAAGAATATATCAATCAATGAGAAGGATCCAAGAATTGAATAATATGATTTGAACCAATGAAAATTGATTGAGAAAAACCACTCTTCAAACAAACTTTCTTATGAAGAAATCCTTTTGTAAATATTAAAAATAGCAGATTGCAAAATGTAATAGGGGATTCTCTCGTCTACAATTCTAGAATTATTGATGGCACAATTGTCTAGACGATGTAGAAGTGTAGGGTGAGAGGAGAGGAATCTCGGATCTATAGATTATTGAGGTTTTTCTTTTACATTCTGAGTTATGTATAATGAACAGAGTCTTGCATTACTGTAGCTCTGATTTTCAAAGTAGAAGTTCAGGCATTGTAAAATACTGTTAGAGACCAGAGCTGGAGAAATGGACTTAATAAATTGGTATTTACAATACTATTATTTTAAATTCCAGTTTCATTTTATGATAACAGGAATGTGTCGATTTACTCGCATACTTGTGCACTTCTATCGGTATGAGTAATTTGCCTCAATTTATGTTATTATTTGTCTCTACTCTTATGGGTTGAATTTTGATTTCTGAGTAACTATTTACTCATAAATATGTCTTATAAAATCGATTTATTGAATAGTGATATGTTGTGAACTATTTCCGCATGTTATTGTTTAGTTATTCAAGTTACCAATTAAATGATCAATATCATTTTGAGAACTACTTCCTGAGTGTTGTTGATTGATTATTACAGTTAAGAGGTCTCCAGATAGAATTTTTTTGGTATTCACAATGTCAATTAATTGAACTACTTCATTAGCTTGATATTCATTTAAAAAAAACATATTTAAATCTGAAATATTTGAAACATATTGCTCTCATTCGGGATAGATCTATATATTCCTAATTGAGATAGGATTAAAATAGTTTCCTTTGCTTTCATATTAGAATAATATTGCATTCAAATTAAATTCTACATCCATAAAAACTCCTCTTCCCAAAGAGGCGAAATTTTAATTGTGGCTTGGCTAAGCCCAAATTAGCTTAAGGATCACTTTCTTGTCCGATTGGCAAGAGAAATGATCTGAGTCTCTGTCCGATTAATAGATAAAAGTCATATTTTAATCTAATTGAGATTGAGAGAAGGTAACTGGACCTAGTTAAACCAGTCAGAGCCACCATTCCAAATAGAAAAGTAATTGCTTTAAGGTCTGGATCGGGTGGTCATCCCCCATTTTCTTGCAGCAAATTTCAAGGCCTCAACAGGGAGCTACACTAACAACAATAACAAGATACACTATTATTATAGGGACCTAACATTCCCCTCTCCTTCAAAGAAGTGTTTCCCTCAACGCTTTTGGGATGCTTCTATATAAAATTGTCATCCTCCCATGTGGAATCTTCAATGGGTTTAAAAGGTGAAAATGTGAAGTTGGGTTACACTTTTTGCGAGAAAAAACTTTCATTTTTTTCGGTTCTTCAAGTTTCTGCAAACTATAACAATTTTTCTATTTAGAATTTCATTTTGCGATAAAAATAAAAGTTGTCGGAAATTTTTTTTAGCTTTCTATTACTTAGTTTTTGGAATTTTTTATGTATATTTGATATGTCAACTTAGAATTTATTTGAGTATGTTTTTTTTAACAATCAAATGATTCATAAGAATTCATGTTAATACACAATGTCGTATTCCTTCAAAATTTGTGTTTTTGAGAAAACAAAATGTGTTACAACAATCTAGACAGAGTCTATTTCAGTTTTGTCATATTTACAAAGCCAATGGATGCATATCATAATTAATAGAATTTTTTGAACTGGTCCAATATGAAAAAACTGCATATTTTGAGTATGTTTCATGACACAAGAAATTTATTAACATATAAGTTATAAACTAAAAATCTAAAACCTACCCATTAGAGACGACGGACCAATGTAATGCCCCATAATTTTTTGAATTTTTTTTACAATGTATTTTGGGAGATACAAAATTTTGATTTCACTAAATCAAAATGACCCTTAGAAATTGCTTGCACCCATTTTATTACAAAAATAATTAAAATTAGTAAATATTTATGAAATTCCATAAAAGTTATATTTCCTGAAAGTATATTCAATTCTGAAAATGCTTGTCCTGGTTCCGACAGTTAATTCAGAATGTTTCATGGAGTTTTATCAGTCCACAGTTGCAGAAACGTATTCAGAGCTTGGATCTTCGTAACTGATGACGCGTTAGTTTGGCCGAACTTTTATAAAAAGTTCGGCCGAACTATTTTTTGCGCAAACGGGCCACTAAGTCTCACACCTTAATATTTCAGCCGAAATTTTTTTCAAAGTTCGGCCGAACATCTGCCTACTTTTTCGTTGGCCTGAAAATTTCACGGAGACCCTCCAAAAAAACATTTCACGGCAATATAGATTGCCGCGAAATCATTCATAATTTTTATACATTTCACACATTTGGTCTAATTTTACAAATTTCTTGGTTTGGGTTTAAAGTATTTTCTTAGAGATTTGGGATTAAGGACATTTCTAGGAGGGGGTCTGATTTTGGAAAGATTTTTTTTGGGTTTAAGGACTTTTCTTGGAGGTATGTGATACATTTTTTTGGATGTTTTTTATTTTTCATTTTTTTTGAAAGTATAGATTTGAGCTTAATTTTGAATTTTTAGAGTACGTGTTTTGAGTTGAAGTAAATATTTTGAGCTTCTTTTCATTTTTATAAGACATTTTTTTCTCAGATTTTTTAAAGTAAGTGTTTTGGATTGGAGTATGTATTTTTTGCAAAATTTTTAAAATGAGTTTTTTTTAAATTAAATCTTTTGTGATGATTTTTCTAATTGAGTTATTGTCTAAATTTTTGAAGGAATTTTTTTGAACTTCATACTCTATTATCATGGGAAATCGAAGGAATTGTGCGAGAAAATATGATCGAAAAAGAGACCCTGAGGAATGTAGAGAAGAGACGAGACAATCTCGAAAATGAAAGATAGAAGCACTCTCAAATATTGAAGGGGAAAATCAACCTCAATTAGAAATTGAAGCAGGTATTTAAATGTAAATATTATGATCTATTGATATATTTAAAATTTTCCAAGTGTAAAATGTGAAGCTTAATTTTTATTTGATGAACTAATTTGAAAAATATTTTTAAATGTAAACAGAGAGAGATATTCCTCAAAACATTGATGATGAGATACAAATTTTTTAAAGATAAGTGAAAGAGATATTGAGCTAATAATTGAATATGGTGAAAATATTGAAATAAATTCAAGTGAAGAAATTGAATCACAAGGTATGTACACACACACACACACACACACACACACACACACACACACACATATATATATTGAACACATGCACGTATTATTGAAATTATACATATATTTATTAATTTAGTTATTTTTTGAATATGTAAACTTATTATGTACTATTTATTCGAATATGTACAAATGAAATCAGTGTCGATGATGAGATGTTATAAAATGTTGACACTCACACATATGGAGATAAAAAACCTTACCATTATATACGATATCATGTTAACTTCTTTTTTTAAACATATTTCATAAAGGAGCAGGTGAAAGATCTCCTATCATTAAGGAAATTAAAAGAAGCTATGACACTACTCGGTATTCGAAAGTCAACCAAAGATAAGAAAATGAAGGAAAATGTGATACAAAATATAAGTAGTGCTATAAATTCAATTAAGAGATCTAGACAGAAAAATGTTTCAATTTTACATAGAGGAATACATATGGCAATGGTTTCATCAAGTACTAAATAGAATCATTTGGTAACATCTATGGCACGAGCATTAGGAACCTCACGAAAAAAATTGCACAAACATCGGAAATTTCGGCTACAAATAGATGTAAATGATGAACTGGCTTGTTGGAGAGCTATTTGTAGGCAACCATACAAAGATAGACTTGGATAAAATGTAAAAAAAATGATATATGAATACTGGAAGAAAAATTTGCGTGGTTCGCCAACTGCAAAGCATGTGATGCAAAGAAGAATAGCATGAAATCAGTACGAAGAAGATGAAAAATATTTCTTGGAAACAACTCAGATAGAGTTATTCAACAAGTTCAAAGAAGAGAATCGTGAAATTCATGTTTCAATCATTGCTTTTGTTCAACAAAAATCATGGTATGTAAAACCTATCACTGTACATGACACTTGTTGTTGCCATTATCATGTGGAATTTGAGTTATATTATGACACATACCTTGATTTTGGTAGAACAGTATGGAAGGATTCACCTCCTCCTTCCACTATCCATGATTTCATATCTCAAATTCTATGTGAAAAAGAAAGCAATGAACTATTTTACAAAAAAGAAATGTTGGTGGTAAAAAATGCAATGATTGTGGAAATTTGACTAAATTTCAAAACAAATATTGTACTAATATAAATGATCAATCATTGTCCAACATGAAAGTGAAAAGGAAGAGATATGAATATATTCATACATCGATTCAAGGTGCAAATAATGTTAAAAGAATTGAATTATGAGAAGACGAAATTTTTGTGATAGACTTTTTGAGAAAGTTTGAGGCAAAAATTTACAAATACACCAAGCATTCCCATATAGCTCGATGGAAAGACTTGTAATTCAAAAAATATCGTGGTTTTTTTCCACCAGGAACCATTTTGTCAGTGATTGATTTTGCAAAAAACTACACATTTGTTCCACAAAAAGAAATTCAGAGTGAATACTATCATTCTCACCAAGTCTCCATGCTCGTCCATATTCTATATAGACATGCTAAATAAAACGTCGATCATATAAAAAGCATGAGTGAAAATTGACATATCATTAAATAATATCACTTTTATATCAGTGACGATCGTACACATGATACATATTTTGTACAACATTGTTTCGAAACAATTTATGATTCCTTTAAAAATCATGGAATAACATTCAATGAAAATTTTATATGGTCAGACAGATGCACAGGTTAATTCAAATCTGCACGATCATTCTTTTGGTTGTGTTGTCTTCATAAGAAAACGTGCATTAAACATTGTTGGAATTTCTTTGGGACTGGCCATGGAAAAGGAGAACATGACGGTGCAGGGGCATGCATAAAACAAGCACTTCGAAGATATCAAATGAACCCATCTGCAGGTCGACTTGTGGACGCGAAAGAAGTTGTTCAATGGTGCATCACTGCTCTAAGCCATGAGACTAACCCATCAGAGGAAGTGTGAAAGTACATTCAATTTAATTTTGATTCGAAATCTAATTTTATCGTGCAATGATTATCTTTGATTGTATTTTGATATCATATTTACATTCTTCTTTGAATTTTCCATATAAAGGTTTTTTTGCCATATTGGGATCGAAGACGTAGATAGATCAATTGGAAATGATGTTGAAACAATAAAAGGTACTAGAAAATTGCATTCAATTAAAACAAATTCATCCAGAAAAGTGTTTGCATTGGATAAAAGAAAATATTCTTGTTTTTGTCATGTTTGCATAGACAACACAAAATCCAATGACGTTTGTGAAAACAAAATGTATGTAAACGATTGAAAACATACAGAGCTAAATACAAAGGGAAAAATGTCTGTTGCAATGTTTGAATAAATGAAATCAGAGGAAACTACAATATCATCTAATGGTGATCGAGTTTCTGATCTTGTTAGAGAAGGTAACATTTGAATTTCTTTCTAATGATTTAAATATCTAGAAATAAATTTAAATATGTATAATTTTGTTAACTTTGTTTTATTGTGTAGGAGATGTTTTTGCTGTAATGGCACCTATTGACAATGATGAAAATGTGAAGTATTATTTGATGAGTTTCACTGAACGAAAAATGAAATTATTAGAAAACTATAATGGTCACGGATTTCAATATGAAAGAGGATCTATTATATTGAAAGGTTATTTTTTCAGACAAACTAATCAAAGTGGGGATTTTGTTTACTTTGAAGACAATGAAAATGATTTCAAAAGTTTTCAATATAGTCTCTTGGTGTGTGCAATACGCATAAAGTTGATAGAGGTTCAATCAAAGAAAAAAATGAAAATTAAGAAATGGAAAATGTCAAAATTCAATCATGAACGGATTATTGAAGATGGCATTCCATTAGAATTATTTTGATTGAACTGCCCAACAATTTATTCTCTTTGGATTAAATATGTTTTAGAACTTCCAGTACTCAACTAAAAACTGAGTTGCTTATGTTATTTGTGTAAGTGTTTTCACATGTAAAAATTGTTTTGGTACATGCACATGCTCTAGTATCAACTGAAAGTAGATTTTCTGTACATGTGCATTGATGAAAAATGTTACATGTATTGGATATATGTATATGTTCTAGAATGCAATTAATTGTTCAAGTATTTTTACTATGTTCATTGATGAAAAATGATTCACGCACTCAATATATATGTTCTAGAATGCAATTAACTGGAACTAGTTTTTCTATGTGCATTGATGAAAAATGTTGCACGTATTGGATACATACACGAATTGAATACATGTCTAGTTTTTCTTGTGGGTTTTTCTGGTAAAAAGTATCCACAATGTAAATAAATCATCCACAGTATATTTTTTTACGAATATTCCTTTCAGACAAGAGACTTGGAGCACTTTTTATTCCTGAAAAAAAAACAAATTCAATAAAAAATATATATGACATGGGAGAAATGACACAAGATTATGAGGTAAATGACATGTGAATGGTTTATCTTAAAGTTTGACTTAAAAATTCTATGTTCTAGAATTCACATCTAAAATTAATGGGAGGAAGCCTCTAGTTTGTGGGAGAAATGAGATATGTACACTGTTTACCTTAAAGTGGTTGTGTTTTATGGATATTAAAATGAAGAAATTATATTTCGATCTATTCTAGAGATTGACTGTAGGGGCATTTACTAGATATGTCACATTTCATAAAAGATGAGATCCAGAGGCTACTTGGCCCTTTACAGACTCTTCCTATAGAACTTGTCGAAGTTAAGAAATTTACATTGACAAATTTATAGAACTTGTAGAAGTTAAGAAATTTACATTGACAAATTTACTAGTAGAAATTTACATTGACAACATATAGAGATTCAACTAGGCTTGTGAAAAGTACAAATGGACAATGTATAATTCTACTTAGAAGAGTCTTTGGTTTAATGGTTAAGCAAGAAAGAGTCGTTACTTTCTCTATCTAGAGTAGAAGTGGAATACATAGTAGTTACTTCTTTTTGAGTGTTTTGGATGAAATGGGCTCTACAAGATATTAAGGTAAAAAAAAATTGAGTGAGTAGAAGTGGAATACATAGTAGTTACCTATTCTTGAGTGCTTTGGATGAAATGGGCTCTACAAGATATTAAGGTAATTTCTTTTTGAGTGTTTTGGATGAAATGGGCTCTACACGATATTAAGGTAAGGTAAATTTCTTTTTGAGTGTTTTGGATGAAATGGGCTCTACAAGATATTAATGTAAATCTATATATCTATCAAGTGTTTCAATAGAAGTGTAATAATAATTTCAAAAATAAAATACTCTACTTCCTGAACAATCACTATTTACATATCATCATAAATTACCGCTTCCTCACACAACAAGTCTTTGAGAAAATAGTGAAGATGGAATATATACCCACAAAGCCTCTTGTTAGAGAAGCATTTGAATATGTGAGAAGCAAATTAGGAATAGTTCTTGTAAATGATCTTGTTAGAGAACCATTTGAACATGTGAGAAACAAATTAGGGATAGTTCTTGTAAATTATTGTCACTTATTTGACTTCAAAAGAAGAGCCTATGAAATTGAGTGCAATATCTATGTGGGAGAGTACACAATATCTAAGGGGGAGAATACAATATATTTGACTTCAAAAGAAGATCCTATGAAATTGAGTGCAATATCTATGTGGGAGAGTACACAATATCTAAGGGGGGGAATAGATATAAGGAAGGAATAAAAAGAGTAACAAAAAGCATATGATTGTGTCAATAATTTGAAGTAGTCAAGAAAGATAGAAAAGGACCATCAAAATTCAGTGCAATATCTATATGATCAAGTGTCAATAATTTGAAGTAGTCAATAAAGATAACAAAGAACCATCAAAATTGAGTGCAATATCTATATGACATCTATATGATCAAGTGTCAATAATTTGAAGTAAAGAAAGATAACAAATGACCATCAAAATTGAGTGCAATATCTATATGATTGTGTCAATAATTTGATAATTTGAAGTAGTTAAGAAAGATAACAAAGGACGATCAAAATTGAGTGCAATATCTATGTGGGAGAGTACACAATATCTAAAGGGGAGAATACAATATAAGGAAGGAATAAAAAGAGTAACAAGAAGCATATGATTGTGTCAATAATTTGAAGTAGTCAAGAAAGATAAAAAAGTAGTCAAGAAAGATAACAAAGGAACATCATCAAATTGAAATTGAAAGATCAAGTAGTCTTCTTCATGAAGAAGAAGCATTAACTAGGTTCATCATTTAAAGGGTTCATTTTTTAATGAAAAATTTTATGAATAATATGGAATGAATCATTGTACATTATGATAAATCTTGTATTTAAATGGCATTTGATCTATGAATAAAAAAGAAAATGGGATCATCTCTTCATATATATGTGTGTGTAAGAGAGAAATAAAAAGCAAATGTAATTCCACCAAGCCTAAAGGAGCATGTCCTAATACATTAAATTATGTCCTAATACATGAAATTATGTTTGGTTTCTAGAAGCATTAATCATGAAGAGTCATTAGATCCACATTTTGACCATACTATTTGCATGTTAAAGGAGCATGTCCTAATAAATTATTATGTTTGGTTTCTAGAAGCATTAATCATGAAGAGTCATGAGATCCACATTTCCATCATACTATTTGCAAGTTCACATTTCCATCATGCTATTTGCAAGTTCTATATGAAGATATGTAGTCTAATAACTAATTAGCAAGTTGTGATGTCCTAATCCATTATTATGTTTGGTTTCCATCATACTATTTGCAAGTTCTATATGAAGATATATAGTCTAATAACTATACAGTCTAGCCCATATAACATATAACGACCTTTGACCATATGAGAAAAGAGTAAAAAAACAGAGAGGCCTCCCAGCAGAGTTCCACCTATTCAACAAGGTAAGCAACATAATATCGGAAGTGAAACAGTGACACCACTGAACATATGTGAATTTAGAATGATTTCAACTCTTTTTTCAAAGGAGAAAAAAACCTGTTTCATATATTGATAATAGTTCATATACAAAATCCTCTTGATATAACCATAACAGGTTATCAAGTATAAAAGATCAGATTCTGCCTCATATAGAAATACATCTGAAAAATACAATATGTAGTCACATTACAGTAGTAGATCATTCTAGTTCAATCATTCTTCTTGTAAAACAAAGTTCCCTTCACCCTCATATGCCTAATTATGGCCATTTAGCTATAGTCTATCCACACCATGAGCGATTACAAAAAATAGTAAAGGTTTCACATTCCAGCGTTGAGGAATCGAGAGAAGGCTCAATAATGGCATAAGCTTAAGAGTGGTGGTAAACTTCCATGCACAGGTGGCGAATCAGCTAGAGCGGATGAAATTGATGGATCCACAGGAACAATAACAACTACAACAACCAAATTAATTTCATACCACCAGAAATTCAACATACACCTTACAGCAAAAGGTAATGAAATTTAAAGCACAATTATGGCCATTTAGCTACAGTCTATCCACACCATGAGTGATCACAAAAAATACTAAAGGTTGCACATTCCATCGTTGAGGAATCGAGAGAAGGCTCAGTAATGGCATAAGCTTAACAAGGGTGGTAAACTTCTATGCACATGTGGAGAATCAGCTAGAGCGGATGAAATTGATGGATCCACAGGAATAGTAAGAATTTTTTCACACTAATTATCAACTAATTGACATTTCTAGGGATGGTTTTGTTAACTTGTTGACTGAATCTGGGCAGACCAAGGATGATCTCAAGCTACCTACTGATGAATAGCTTGTGGCACAGATCAAGGGGAAGACCATTGTAACATATCGTTACTGAAAGACCATTCTTATATTAATCAAGCAGAGATCAGGGCCTTCCTTATCCATCAAAAAACACAAAAATAATTATACATTTTGACAACGTTCCATAGCTAAAAACATTTAATTATACTTAAGTCTGCAATCATAAAACAGAGAAGCTTCATGAGAGAAAAAAAACATGGCTTATATACTGTGCTAAAAACGTTTAATTATACTTAGTCTGCAATCATAAAACAAAGAAGTTGCACGAGAGAAAAAAAAAATGGCTTATATAATGTGCCATCCAGAGCCAAATAAACCCAGAATTACATTTCAACTTGATCTAAACATCCATGCACAGGTGGAGAATCAGCAACAGAAAGAGCTGCTTACTTGGTAGTTCACTTGACGTCACCGCAGATAATCACCAATAGAGAGGAAGCAGCCCCAGACTAGTAGCAGTGCCGCAACAATTCAACAAATAGAATAGAAACACAAAAATGAGCGAAGAAATAGAGCAAAGAAACACAGATGCAGGAAAAAATAAACTTCACGGGCGATATATTTATAAGAAATCATTTGGCCGAACTATTTTAAGAGTAAAAGTTTGGCCGAACTTTTTTTGCTGGTTTTCCCATCTCCGGAAAAAATTATGTTTTCCCACACCGTTAGCGTGCCATCAATATAAACGGAAGAATGAGTTCGGCCAAACTATCCAATATTTCGGCTGAATTTTATCAAAATTTCGGCCGAGCTATTGCCGAAAAAAATTTCCGCCCCCGGTTCTCACAAAGGTGTAACCCAACCTCACATTTCCGCCCAACAACCACAAGAAACTTCTTAAATTGAAAAGCCAATATTACCCAAATAACAACACTCACCTCTGCTAACTAATAAATTTCCCTCCAAAGACCATGTAAAGTAAACAACTGAATATACCAATGAAAAACATACCCTCAGACAATGAGACAACTAATTGAAGATTGAAAATTGTGATAAATTATAACAAACTCACCAGAACGATAAGGACAATAAAGTCACATTTGAAAGGAGAGAAGAGCTTTTTCACACTCACATGATAACAAGAACTAAAATGAAACCATAAATTCAATAACTAGGAGGGCAAGGTACGGTCCTTACCTCCACTCACACAACCTCATACCATTTCCTTTCCATTGCATAAATAAAGATCTCAACTACGTCTCTCATGCATTAAGCAGAAAAAGAGACTTGGAAAATGACACTCCCTCCAATGAAGCCCTAATATCCAAGTTATCCAAGCTAACACTCATTAGGGTTATACAACCACAATATTAAATAATGAAATATAAGATTAATAAATGTCAAATTTTATTATATAAATATATATTTCACCACATTACTATATAATGAAATATAAAAGTAATAAAACAAAATTTGTATTATAACATTATAAGTATATATTTTGATCTGAAGTAACAAGCCTTCATTTTATTTTAATATCAGATTTTATTATTATTATATATTTTTTAAATGCATTTATGCTTATATATATAATTGTTGTTTTTAAGTGTTATAAGTTTTAATTACGATTTTTTTTTATAAATATGTGTTTATTTTGAACTAGGATTTTCCAAATTTTAATTAATTATTAATGATTATTAAATAGAAGTTATACATTTAACCACACATAATGTTTTAGAATATTCTTAGTAGTAGTCAGGAATTAAGGTTCAGACGTATCTCAAAAGTAGCTACACACTTTTGTATTTTTAAGTAAACTGATTAGTTAAAAAAAATATGATATGAATAAGTTTCATATAAAATAAGTTATCATCTTTAAACCATTTGGTATTTATCAACCATGGCATTGACCCATAATATTGTAAAAAGTCCTATTTTGCATGTTAATAATCTCTCTGGTTAAGAACCTTGTTACATAATATTTTTATTGTTTACATTTTTAAATCATATATTATTATTTTTTAATTGATGATGATGATGATGATGATTAACATCCACTAAGATTGATATGGTCTATTGGCCTTTAAGAAAGAAGTACTTAATTGAGATGATTTAAAATTTTATTATGTTGACAAAAAAGCAGAGAGAGAAGAGTTCTGAGGTCACTATGGGTTTTGATCCAGGTGGATATTTTTGGCCACCCACGTATTCCTTTTGGATCCACACCATCAGTTCTTTCAGTTTTTCAGTTTTAGCACAACTTCCTATTTTTAGCAGTTTTCGGGTCATGAGCTTCTGAAGCCGTTTTGAGGCCCAAATGATCTAGTTGGATATTGGTGGCCACCCACCTATTCAATTTCAACCCCCACCATTGGTTCCTTCAATTTTTTAGTTTTAACACAACTTACTATTTTTAGCATTTTTTCAGATCCTAAACATTGGGAGACATTTCGAGGACCTAAACGACGTTTTTTGGTAAATCAGGAGCAACATGAGTCCATAAATCGATGATTCTGAAATAAAAAGTTGTATTCATCATATAAATATTTCTAACAAGGTATGGTGTGCATCAAACGGAGTTCTTATGCCAAAGTTGCATTCCCGGGAAGATTAAACACCAATTTACCCAAATGCGGCCCATAGTTTTGGCGCTTCATCTCCTAGGGTTAGGTTTTTTCATGTTTAGGGTTTTCCATTGTTTCTCAATAATAAATAGACCCTTGAGCCTCATTGTAACATAGTTCAGAGGCCTGTAGCCACAACATCTCTTCTCAGAGATAAGCTACCAACGCCCTAGCTAGTTTATTCTCACTATGTCTGTAAACATATTTCTGTTATTTTATATTAATGAAATGAAGTATTATTTCCATTGCATCTCTGTGTTTATGTCTACTTCTATATTTTATTTCTTTCCTGCATAAATCTGTATTAGTGGTATCAGAGTGGTCTACTCTTTCTCTATTTTTATTTGCATGTCCCACACGAGGTGAGCGTATAAGGAGTTAGGGCTCAATCTAGTTGAACCCTTGCAATATCATCCTCGCAAACCTTGACATTCTCCCATAGCAGAAGAAAACAAAGACAAGAGAGCAGGATATCCTATGAAAATATTTCTCGAGGAGGCCCATGAGAAACACAGGAATGATGATGGATAACTTTTCTCAGATCCTTCAACGACTGCCCACCTATGACGTATCTTCATCCAACAACCACTCTCGAGGCGCCACTCCCTTAAAGGTATAGGTAAAATTTTACATTCCTGTATTTAAAGTCTAGATAGATACAAACACCATATATAGATGGTTGAAATTGCTAAAAAGGTATTTCTCGGTCCATGATTTCTCCAACTAAGAAAATATTATTTTTTCACTCCTCAAAACCGCCACCCATATCATTGACTGGTGGGAAACCTATTGTGAGGAAAATAACGAGAGGGAAACCTCTCTATTCTCGGTCGTACCCACTTAAAATTTGTTCCAAGATGGCATCAAGGAACAATATTACCCTACAGGGGCTATGAGGACAAGTGCATCCAATGTATGATGTTGTGGGAATAAAGGGATTGAGATGTGCATGAACTGACAAATTTGTTCCATACCCTGCGCACAAAGGTGGGTATTAAAGATTTAGAGAGACATTTGGTGCTCAAGTACCGCATATTTTTGCACAGACACATTCAGGAGGAAATGGATTTTCTTGACATTACCACACTTGGCACAACATATCACTATACCACCAAGATTGAGCAAAAATTTAAGTAGAAGAAGCGAGGATTTGGATCGACGAATCCGAAGCCAGGGAAAGGCACCCCGAAGCCACAGAACAGGAGGAAGAGCCAAAGTGGGGCAACTCAGAATACCACCAAAAATCCAAGGAAGGACACAGGGAAGTGCTATGAATTTAATAACATCCTCACTAATAGCACAAACGAGTGTCAGGCCAAACAGTCGCTGGTGGCCAAACTGAAGGCACCTGAATGAGATGCTTTTTCTGATCCTGAGCTATAACTAGACAAGGGAGATGAAAAAGGGAAGTAGATCATTGATGCGGACCCCAGTGCCATTACTGCCACCACCAAGCTCCAGAGCGATGATCTAGAGGAGGGGGAGCGCCTTTTCCATTCGTAGATGTGGGTGAAGGGTTCTCCACTGCAATTTCTTGTCGATAGCTGAAGCCAAAAGAACTTCATTTCAGTAGAGATCATGAAGCAGCTCAACCTACCTACCTCAGCACATTTGCAACCGTATACCATCAGGTGGCTTCACCCAGGGAGAGATCTCCTCATCCGCCACCAGTGCCGCTTTCCGTATAGCATCAAGTCATTCACGGATGAGGTATTATGTGATGTTGCTCCTCTGATGTAGCTGATGTATTATTTGGGCCAACCATACTTGTGGAGGTGACCTCCTATGTATGAGTCTAGGCCTCATTCTATTGTTATTATTTTGGGAAATAAATTGTACAGGATACCAAAGGTAGTTCCGCCTCCTTCCATCTTCTTAACTATTGCAAAACAATGCAGTAAGATATTTTCCCAAACCAGGAAATTTATTTTCCTTACAACTCGCTCACAAGGAAAGAAGAATATTGTGGCCAAAGCCTCGATTAAAGGCTCTCATGCATGGTTGTAGCAGCTGGAAAAAGTCATGGAGGAATACATGGACATTTTCTCCTCACCCACGGAGGTTCCTCTATACTATCATGACAAGCACTTTATTGATCTGACCCCTCGCACACTATCGCCTAATGTTGTCATACCTCATGCAACTACATAGACAGAATCCAAAAATGTACTATCTGAGGCAACCAAATTTATTGAACGCATCCAGCATGTCTGCCAACAGGTCCATGACATCCTAGACAAATCCAATATAAAGTTCAGCAGAATTTGCTTCTCATGGAGGAACTTAATGCAATAGGGACCATTGCTTCCTAAGGAGGGAGGAATGATCCAGGTGGATATTGGTGGCCACCCACCTATTCCATTTGGACCCTCACCATCAGCTCTTCCAGCCTTTTAGTTTCAGCACAACTTACTATTTTTACCAGTTTTTCGAGTCATCAACTTCTAGAGCCGTTTTAAGGCCCTAATGATCCATATGGATATTGGTGGCCACCCACTTACTCCATTTGAACCCCCACCATCGGTTCTATCAGTTTTTTATTTTTGGCACAACCTACTATTTTTAGTAGTTTTTCGGATCCTGAACTTTGGAGCCGTTTTGAGCCTCTAAATGACACTTTTTGGGAAAACCAGGAGAAACATAGGTCCATAGACCAATGTTTCTGACATCAAAATTTGTAGTCCTCAGACATATATTTCTAACAAGGCATGGTGCATTTCAAACGGAGATTGTATGCCAAAGTTATGTCCCCTGGAAGTTGAAACACCAATTTATCGAAACAAGGCCCATAGTTTTGGCCCTTCATCTCGTAGGGTTAGGTTTTTGTATATTTATGCTTTTCCATTGTTTCTAAATAATAAATAGGCCTTTGTGCCTCATTGTAACATAGTTCAGAGGCTTGTAGCCACCACATCTCTTGTCAAAGATAAGCTACCAGCGCCCTAGCTAGTTTATTTCCATTATGTCTGTAAGCATATTTTTGTTATTTGATATTAATGAAATTAAGAATTATTTCTACTACATCTCTATTTCTATGCCTATTTCTATATTTTATTACGTTCTTGCATAAATCTGGATCAGTTTTGTTGATTGAACAAGTTGAGGAGGTAAGTAGCAGGGAAAATCTTCTAAAAATGAGAGTGGATGTGAGTAATGGTCGGACAATCCAAGAGAAAGTTATTTTCATATTCGACTCTCTTAGTATCATAAAGGAGGCATATTCTCTCATCCCAAGGTATATTGGGAGTACCAACATCCAAATTAACTCCAAAGTTCATGAGAATTAGTTGTAATCCTTGATATATTCATTCTCTTCTTAGCTCTGGTTAGTATAGAAATGTAATGTTGGTTAGCAAGCTTGGGGTTCATAACCTCCTTATAGTATCATAACTTTATTTTCCCCTCTAACTCCTTATCACTCCATAAATTGTCCGTCAATTTGGAAGTAATGGAATTTTTAATATTATTTGTATTCCCCAAATGATATCGTCCTTTATCTCCCAATAATCAAGAAAGTACTTAGCATCCTTATGCCACCCTCGCTTGAGTCGAAGGTGGTTTTTTACTAGAGTTAGAAGCAATTTTTTGGGAGCCTCTTGGCTTCCATGTTGTACAAATTCTTCTTATACATCAAATACCTAAACATAGTTTTGCATTCATTGGGGGAAAGGTTAGCCTCAATTAAGATAATAGTTTAGGGAGTATTATTACCTTTAATATTGATGTTGTAGGTTACTAATTTATTTTGGATAATTTCAATTTTTCTCCATGAATCTCTAGATAGACTGTAGCCCAACACCTCACATCCATATAAAATAATAGGGGTGATGAGAGTCTCAAAGATGATTTTTTTTTACTCCACACCCAAAGATCAGTCGTCTTACAATTGTTTTCAAGCTCATAGTAAGATTTCCATCCTCCTATAATCCTTTTATTAATGGTATAGTTCTAGTTGAGATGATTAACTAAATATTTGTAAGAAGAAACATTCTCTAAGTAATTGTTATCATAACTGAAATTATCATAAGCAATATTTGTGGATTTAATAAATATAAATTTAGTCTTGTTAGTATTAACCGTCATACCCATCTTGGAACAGTAATCGTGGAGGGTTTTAAGCTTCTTATTAAGATTGTGAGGACTCTTAGCAAGAAGAACAATATCATCAACATAGAGGAGAAGAGTAATGACTATACCAACGATCTTTGGTCCTTCACAACAATGGCTTCTAAGCATTCCTCAAGCTTGTCAATGTAAATGCAAAAAAGGGTAGGGGGTAGGGAACACCCTTTCTTCACACCGAGGTGAAATTTAATGTTAGTAAACCAACCCTCAGTGGTTTTAATATTGGCAATAACATTCTCATATAATATAATAACAACGTCCCTTAACTTAAGAGGAACCCTAATATAAAATTATATTTATCAATGATAAAGCTCAATTGCTGATCAAAGTAACTTGTCCATGACGCAATTGGTAATAAAAGTAACATGAGTCTTCACATAATTAAAAAATCCAAAGTTCAAATTCCCTCAATATAAAAAATAAGAAAAAAAATATTATAAAATATATAATTTAATAAAAATATTAATAAAAAAAAAACAATAAAAGATTACTACTCCTACTTGGAAGCATAAAATTCACCAATATATTTGGATAGAGAATTTACAAATGATGCTTTTGCCTCTTGTTCAATAGTGGAATAATTTCTCTCAGATTTACTCCACACCCTAGAGGCGTATTGTACAACTTGTTCTTCTTTCTTTTTACTCTTCTCATTTGGTCTTTGTTTCATGACAACTCCCCAACCAATGTTGATGGCATCTGATTCTACAATTTTGAAAAATGTATCCTCTGCAACATATAGAATAGTGAGATTTTTTACCTTGGATTTAATTTCTCTGACTGCTTTAGAGTGTGCTTCTGTCCAAGGATGAGGATTATTTCTTAATCTCTGGTTGAGCAGAGATCTGTCTATGGCACAATTTGGATAAAAATTGCTTACATAATTAAGACAACCCAAGAATATTTGCAGCTGAGTTTTATCTATGATTTCATCAGGAAACTTATCTGCAAATTCTAGAGCATGAGACTGTAGAGGAATTTGACCATTTTCAATAGTGTGCCTGAGAAACTTTATTTTTGTCTTACAGAGCTCCATTTTCTTTTTTCTCAAGACCAACCCATTCTTCTTGACCAATCTCATGAATATTTTTAGATGTCTAAAATGGTCTTGAAGATTTTTAGAGAATATCAGGATATCATCTATATATGCTAACAACCATTCAACATACGGCTTAAAGATAGAATCCATGACCTTCTGGAATTTGGAAGGCGCATGCTTGAGGACGAAAGGCATAACATTCCATTCATAATGGCCTACAGGAACACTAAAAGCTGTTTTGAATTTATCCTTTTCTGCAATGGCCACTTTCCAGAATCCTGATTAGAGATCAAACTTGGAAAAAACTTTGGCTCCATCGATCCTACTCAATAGATCTCCTTTGTGGGGAATGGGGTAGGTATCGTCAGCCAACACAGAATTCAGAGGTTTATATTTAATAACCAATCTTGGAATACCTCGAATCTGTTCACTTCTTTTATTGACACAGAAGCCATAGCAGTTCTACGGACTGCAAGACTCCCAAATCAGGTTTATGTTAAGAAGCGGATTTATCTCCATCTCACAGAGCCTTCTATCTTCTTTATTCATGGGTATGGCTCTAGATTTACAAGGCTTTCCCTCATAACCTTCTTTTCAGGGTATCTCAACACAGTGTTGCTTTCTGTGCTAGAATGCATTTGGTTCTTAAGAACAACACTGGTCTTCAAACTGTTTTTGTAGTTCAGATATTTGCTTCTGAACTGCTGGAGAACTTAATTGTTGTTCAATACTGAGAATGCTTTTATGCACTTTGAGTTCTGACAAACTGTTTTCTGCTTTTTGCAATTCTTCTTACGTGGCCTGCACCATGGTGGAAACACGGGTATTAGAAACATGTGGAAAATTTATCCTCTTACCCTTATCGTCGGATGTCGGCACTGTAATGAAGTATCCTGACTTCTTGTTTGGAAATCTCATTGAACCATGGGGCTCAACTGCAGCTAAAAACACATTGTCACGAATACAATCAACTGGTATATCACCAACTACAAATTTCAGTTTGACACAATGTGAATCAAAACATACTACAGCTTTAGGTACTTCATAATCAAGGGTTATTTTTCCTAACCCTGTAAGCTTGCAGGTAGCAGTAACCTAGTACTGAGATGGAACAACCTTTTTGGAAAACATGTTTACATCTGATCCTGAATCAAGAAATGTTACTAAATCAAACATCTTTCCTTCTATGCAAAAAAGGAAAGATGTTTGATTTAGTAGCATTTCTTGATTTAGGATCAGATGTAAACATGTTTTCCAAAATGGCTGTTCCATCTCAGTACAGGGTTACTGCTACCCGCAAGCTTACAGGGTTAGGGAAAATAACCCTTGATTATGAAGTACCTAAAGCTGCAATATGTTTTGATTCACATTGTGTCAAACTGAAATTTGTAGTTGGTGATATACCAGTTGACTGTATTCTTGGAAATGTGTTTTTAGCTGTAGTTGAGCCCCATGGTTCAATGAGATTTCCAAACAATAAGGTAGGATACTTCATTACAATGCCTACATCCAACGATAAGGGTAAGAGGATAAATTTTCCATATGTTTCTAATACCCGTGTTTCCACCATGGTGCAGGCCATGCAAGAAGAATTGCAAAAAGCAGAAAATAGTTTGTCAGAACTCAAAGTGAATAAAATAATTCTCAGTATTGAACAACAATTGAGTTCTCCAGTAGTTTAGAAGCAAATATCTGAACTAAAAAAATAGTTTGAAGACTAGTGTTGTTCTGAAGAACCAAATGCATTTTAGCATAGAAAGAAGCACTGTGTTGAGCTACCCTACAAAGAATGTTATGAGGGAAATACTTGTAAATCCAGAGCCATACCCATGAATAAAGAATATAGAAGGCTCTGTGAGAAGGAGATAAATCAGCTTCTTGACAGAACGCTGATTCGGGAGTCTAGCAGTCCTTGGAACTGCTATGGCTTCTATGTCAATAAAAGAAGTGAACAGATTCGAGGTATTCCAAGATTGGTTATTAGTTATAAACCTTTGAATTATGTACTGGCTGAAGATACCTACCTCATTCCCCATAAAGGAGATCTACTGAGTAGGATCGCTGGAGAAAAATTTTTTTCCACGTTTGACCTCAAATCAGGATTCTGGAAAGTGGCCATTGCAGAAAAGAATAAATTCAAAACAGCTTTCAGTGTTCCTGCAGGCCATTACGAATGGAATGTTATGCCTTTCATCCTCAAGCATGTGCCTTCCAAATTCCAGAAGGTCATGGATTTTGTCTCTAAGCCGTATGCTAAATAGTTGTTAGCATATATAGATGATATCCTGATATTCTCTAAAAATCTTCAAGACCATTTTAGACATCAAAAAATATTCATGAGATTGGTCAAGAAGAATGGGTTGGTCTTGAGAAAAAATAAAATGGAGCTCTGCAAGACCAAAATAAAGTTTCTCGGGTACAATATTGAAAATGGTCAAATTGCTCTACAGTCTCATGCTCTAGAATTTGCAGATAAGTTTCCTGATGAAATCATAGATAAAACTCAGCTGCAAAGATTCTTAGGTTGTCTTAATTATGTAAGCAATTTTTATCCAAATTGTGCCATAGAAGGATCTTTTCTCAACCAAAGATTAAGAAAGAATATTCAGCCTTGGACAGAAGCACACTTTGAAGCAGTTAGAGAAATTAAATCCAAGGTAAAAAATCTCCCTATTCTGTATGTTGCAGAGGATACATTTTTCAAAATTGTAGAATCAGATGCCAACAACATTGGTTTGGGAGGTGTCCTGAAACAAAGACCAAATGAGAAGAGTCAAAAGAAAGAAGAACAAGTTGTACAATATGCCTCTGGGGTGTGGAGTAAATCTGAGAGAAATTATTCCACTATTGAACAAGAGGTAAAAGAAGCTTGGAATTGCATTTGTAAATTCTCTATCCATTTGGTTAACAAGTTTTTTCTGCTAAGAATAGATGCACAAGCTTTGGCAAAAGTCTTGACTAAGACTATCAAAAATCCTGAAGACGCCAAGTTTGCAAGATGGCAGGCTCTATTCACCAACTTTGATTTCAAAGTTGAACACATCAAATGCATCCATAACTGTCTGCCTGATTTCCTTAGTAGAGAATATCTCGAGCAACAAGAACAACATCATGACGCAAAAGAA
Organism: Pinus albicaulis; assembly: GCA_034641835.2. Lineage (NCBI taxonomy): Eukaryota > Viridiplantae > Streptophyta > Pinopsida > Pinales > Pinaceae > Pinus > Pinus albicaulis. Next base: position 231,560,472 of record CM076573.1, read on the forward strand.
GATGAAGCACATGTGATGGTCATCATCACTAAATGGGATCATGCCCATCAAAGAGAAAAACTCAGATCTATATCTGATGATGAATCATGGGCAATATACAGAGAAAAGTGGAGGCCCACGTGGCAACTCCGCAATACAAAGGTACTTGATGTAGATTTGTAAAGCCATTATGATTTCCTAGATCTTGTACCAAAAAGGAGAATACATCTAAGAGGAAGCAGATGGATTCATGACATGATGTATTCTACGTGTATGACAGCTTCACATGAAGCTGAAAGATCTTTGTCCAAAGATTTGTGTGATCTCGCTGTCATCTGTACTGGTGGTAGCAATAGAAAAAAAATATATTATAAATCTTATGCAATTAACAGGACATGGTACCCGAGATGGAATTAGACAGAAAGGTTTCAGATGTGGCCAGGTAATAATCCTGACTTAATTTTTCCTGATACTGTGTATAATTTTGCAGGATACAAGAATCATTGGTGGAACCTGATGAACAAAGATGGTCGTAATGAAACCCATTACACCAAAATCAAGTTTCGTCCCACATGGATAAACCAGAAAAGACAACAACCTCCATGGCTCAGCAATTGGAGGTTCAATTATGGGTTAAGTGCCTTCGGAATGCATCCATATTATTTTGAATCTTACTTCCAAAGCCAATGTCATGAATGTTTAGAAACTGTAGGAGAATGTTTTCATACTCCTTTCCAGACAGTGAAAGATATAGGCCAGCTAGAATACAGACTAATAAATTCTGTATTAAAATCACATATGAAAATGCATCATCAATGGCTGGTCATGACCAAAATAAAACATCAGATTATTCTAAATAAACCCATGATTGTACACCACATATACAAAAAGGCTTGGGATGACACCATATATCCAAATCTCAGATTTCCAGGCATAAAAATCTTGGAGGATCCAGATGAAGCCAGTACAGGCAGTTCACATGGGCTTCGCTAAAACAAAAGTATCCATTGTGTTAGTACACCCAGTCACGGGTTTACACTGACAGGTATTTTCTCG
>CM076573.1:231561606-231697542 GCA_034641835.2 Pinus albicaulis
CCTGTATTTAGAACGGTTGGATGAAACCCGCCGCTTAGCTGCCTTAGTCATTGAGGCATAGAAGAAGTGGGTCAAAGCACACTTTGATCAATCAGTCTCTCCACGTTCCTTTGTCGAAGGGGACCTTGTCCTCCTATACGACCAAGCGCACGACAAACTCGGGGCTGGTAAGTTCCAACCCATGTGGCATGGGCCCTATATAGTAAAACGAGTATTGAAGAATGGGGCTTATGAGCTCATTAATTATGGAGGAGTTCCGTTGGCGCAGCCTAGGAATGGGTTGTACCTTAAGAAATACTACGCTTGAAGTTATTTTTGGTGTGGTGTGTGTACATAGGTGTGTATATTCATTTGTGTGCACGTGTGGTGTGGTGTGCGATGTAAGCATCTTTCTGCTAATCGGGTCTTCCTGATTGTGCAGATGTCCATTACTCCGTTTGTGGGTTTCACGGATGGTGCCTCTCGCAGTACCAGGAATCTGTCTTCGGCAGCCTGGGTAATCTATGATCCTGCTGGTGAATTGATTAACCTGCAAGGTGTATGTCTGGGTCCTACTACAAATAATATCGCGGAATATAGTGTCGTATTGGAATTATTAACCGAGGCTATAAACCTCGGCATTTGTGAATTACTTGTGTATCTAGACTCACAACTTGTAGTATTACAACTTAACGGGCATTATTCAGTAAGAAATCCATCCATTTTACGTCTGTATTTTCGTATTCATCTGCTGGAGAGAAATTTTGACTATATTACATATCAACACATACCCAGACATATGAATACATTAACAAATGCAGTAGCTAATTTGGTTTTAGATAGACATTTGCGCAATTTATAAACAAAACATCATCACATGTAAAAATATCCATCCAGAAAGAAGTATATATATGTGTGTGTGTGTGTGTGTGTGTGTGTGTGTCGAAATGTTTACATAGTGTGCATCACATAAAATCAAAAAATATACATGTTCGTCTTAATACATCCGGAGACGACATGTCTTTTCTCAAAAAATATATATATATATATATATATATATATATATATATATATATATATATATGTACATATATATATATATATATATATATATATATATATATATATATGAAAGAATCCTGGGTGTCTAATGCATGGTGTCCATGGTAACACTCACTACACGCCGCTACGCATCACAAAAAGTCGGTGGAAACCTTCATTGCTCCCACCGTGTGTCTCGTCATCATCGGGACATACGCATTCAGGCGTGGTCACAGGAATCCCTCGGGCAATCCCCTCAAGGTTCTGGATCAACTCTCCTCCCTCGGCACCCTCCGCTTGAGGGTCAGCTGCGGGCTGAGTTCTCCGTGCAATGGGAGACATACCGGAAGGTCTCTCTGGGCTGACATCTGCATACATATAAAACTAGTGTTAAAACGGACATGTGTTACCCAAAAAATCATAAAACATAAAAATCAAAGAGAGAGGTCATACCCAACTCCTCGTCCCAGTCATCCCCCTCTGGAAGTGGGAGATCTGGGTCTCCAGTGAAATCGGTCCCGGCATAGGGCCAATCCTCGACCACGATCAACTGACGCCGTAACCATCCAAAAAACTCCGGCCTCCAAGACATCTGTTGGCCTCCTCCTGACCTGGGCATAAGTGTTGCCCAGCGAGCCATCCTTGGCTCTCTTGGTATCGGCTCAGCAACTATGGCCCCTTGGCCCTGGAAGATAGGTAGTCGTTCCTGGATGAACGATACCAAAATGGAACCGTAGCCAAACTGCTTCAGTTTGGCTTGCTTGCACTTTGTGAGCTGCCTCTTGATATTTGTTGTCACTGCAGTAGCCCAATCAAACAGTGTTGGACTCATACACTCAACGGCTAGCAGGAGTTGGGCCTTGGTTGCCTTGTGTGGAGCTTGCGATCCCGCAGCTCATGTGATGGTGTGTAGCACTACTCTCAGTGATAGATCCTGGACAGTGTGGATGTCCACTTTCCCGCTTCCTGATCTGGTTCATGCCCTTGGGCACACCCTCGCCATTACCTGCTCCATATTTTCCCCAGATGGTCTGCTGCCTGTTAGGATGGGCACCGGACCTCTACGCGAAAGTTCAGTTATGAAATATACGTTGAAAACCTCCAATTCCAATACTTGGTCCCGAAGTTTAAATACTTCTTCATTTTCGTCCCATATACTGACCAAGTATTGTAGTAGCTCCGGTTGAGCCCGTAAACAGGGTGTGAGGAAGAATTTCTTAAGTCCACAGTTCTTAAGTGCAGTCATGCAGGCTTCATTCTCGATAGCCATTTCATCTTCCTCTCCATGTTCCCTCTCCTTCCATTCGATAACCATTTTTGCCTTTATATCTGCATCAACACAATAAAAAATACATTTTTAGATCTCTGGAACATTTGAAAATCCACATAGATAGCTCACATTTTCAAAATTTTGAAAGGAAAATTGTGTTGTGCCATTGGCACGACTGTTTTCATAACAGTCGCGCTAGTTGGCGCGACCTCTTTGTGAGGAAATGTCCATTGGCGCGGGTCTATGCCCGATACCCGCGCCAATGGAGCGAGCCCTAAAAATTCAAAATGGTTCACCCAGAAGTCTAATACATAATAAAAACATATAAAAAATGGATTTGAATGGAGCTTAAGGAAATGCCTATTACCTGAAACAAACAGGGAACTGAATGGTAGCCCGGATCAGTCGCAGTCACCGCCAGAAGTTTTCACACAAATGGACCTCTGTTGCTCTCCAATGAGGTAAATAGTAAAAGTAATTTTGTTTTTACCATTTGAGACTTATTTATAGCTTTTGAAATCTAATTAGGTTTTAGAAAGTCATTTAATATTAATATTTTTATATATTTTGTCGAAAATGGATTTTACACTTGCCTTTATGTGCAGCAATAGGTTTTTACGCAACTTAAACGGTGACACGAGTTGTATTTTATACTTTTTTCGGACTCGGTAAATACACGAAAAATTCATTTCGGAGTCATCTTTCGACTCTTTCGACTCTCTAAACTTGAAAAGATTGCCGAGGCCCTTGTCGTTTCGATCGTTAAAATGGACACAAACGACATCTACGGTATACGTTTACCCTTTTTCGGTGGGATGAATTATTCCCGAAAAATGAATACCCTAGCCTATTGCATTGGAAGTTCTGAATTTTAGTTTTTCTACCTTTTAGAATCGGGAACTGTTTACGAAAGACATGTGATGAATTTCGCGTCTGAAATTGCTATCATTATCAACTGAAATTTAATGCATTGATGAAGTGTGGTGCACTATATGTGCTTAAGTGACCTCTTCCTTACTTCGTTGTATGTGTTTTTCTTATTGTTTTTGGGAACAGAAATGTAATCTACCTCCAGAGTACTCTCACTAAATTAACATGCAACTAAAAATGCTAATTAACTCAACATAATACAACCAAATATTTTTCATCTAATAATGATATGTTGGAAGAGCGTTTTAAGAAAAAGAATGATTGTAAGATAATGAGGATCTTTTAATCTAATTGCAAAACAGAAAACGCTAATTAACTCAATATAATACAACCAAATCTTTTCCATCTAATAATGATATTTTGGAAGAGCGTTTTAAGAAAAAGAATTATTGTAAGATAATGAGGATCTTTTAATCTAATTGCAAAACAGAAAATGCTAATTAACTCAATATAATACAACCAAATCTTTTCCATCTAATAATGATATTTTGGAAGAGCGTTTTAAGAAAAAGAATGATTGTAAGATAATGAGGATATTTTAATCTAATTGCAAAACAGAAAATGCTAATTAACTCAATATAATACAACCAAATATTTTCCATCTAATAATGATATTTTGGAAGAGCGTTTTAAGAAAAAGAATGATTGTAAGATAATGGGGATCTTTTAATCTAATTGCAAAACAGAAAATGCTAATTAACTCAATATAATACAACCAAATCTTTTCCATCTAATAATGATATTTTGGAAGAGCGTTTTAAGAAAAAGAATGATTGTAAGATGATGAGGATCTTTCAGTTAAACAAATAATGCAAGACATGAATTAAAAGCTACTTATCTAGAAAGCATATAGAAGCCTCCTTGGATAGTAGGGGCCCTCTGCTACCAATTTGGTGAAGTCTTTCAACTCCTTAAAGTTGTAATCAAAACATCATCAAAGAACTGAATTTCTCTATTGAAAATCTCACAAATCTACATCCCATTCCATCTTGAACTTTGTTACAAAATACTCCTATTTTCTCCTACTTCTTCATTACTTCTTCATTAACCATGATAGGAGAAAGCTTCTCCTATTTATACAAAATATGAGGAGTCATCTCATTAATGAGAGTCCATGAATCTCTCCCTCCAACTCTAGAGTTACAATCAAAATAGGAAATGATAAGACACATGTCTTTCTAGAATTTCAACACAACTTAGAAATGAGACACATATCCTCTTAGAGTTTCAATACAACAAGGAAGTGAGACACATATCCTTTTAGAGTTTCAGTACAACAAGGAAGTGAGACACATGTTCTCATGATCCCATGATCTTCTCCAACCAAATTCGAATTTGGCCTTAGAGTTCCACATAAGGGTCTTCTAGAAGTCTCCTTTTTGACCTACACATGTCACAAAACTCACAACACATATATAGATATATGAAACTATGTTAATTTTCTAGTTTCTAATCATAAATTCACTTTAAATACATAAAATAAATAACTTTTGAAAACAAGGATCCTAACCCATATATTTATGAAAAATGGTTACTTGATGTAGGGCTTTAGGTCAGATGGCTATGAAATAAGAGCTAGATGGTTATGACATAATGGAAATATGTATGAATATGGAAAACACTTTTGAGACTCAACAAGGACCGTTGGAGTTTAATTTTCCGTTGTCTTTTCAAACTCTCTAAATATGAAAAGATGCCGAGTTCTTCCTCTGTCAGACTCGTTAAACCCTGATGACATTGGATTCAGTCGTAATGATGTTATTCGAGTCGCTCCTTCCTAGGGCTCGTTAAATGTACTAGGATGGATTCGTCCGAAGGACGAACTTATATTACAAGCATATGCTATCCCCTTCAAGCTTGTTATCAAAATAATTGGGGTACTCACCAGAAATGGTGGGGGAAAATGGAACCAGAATCATTGTCATGTCGGCAGTATGTCGCTCTTGAACATGGCACTTATCTGCATTCGTGTCGGGTTGGGGACATCTCATCTCGTTTTTTTCACTTGCCTCCGTGGGTTTGGGTAATCCTTTTTGACCTCTCATCTGCTCTTTTCCTCGTCGCCATGACCTCTGATCCGTTGATGTCAAATACTGCCAAACTCACTGTCGTGCCACCATATGTTCAAGAGAAGTTGACCTCTGCAAGTATCAACCTTCCTCTGATTCTCATCTGATCCTGATTCACAAAGACATTATGTTCCTCTGTCTCGTGTCGATGATGTGGGAAACACTATGGCCCACCTTCGATCAAGGTCACTTTTTGTCGACTTCAACTCATTATCCAGGAAGCTGATCTAGATATTCCCTTCTGGTACCTTGGAGCCTGCATGCCTCAATAGCAGGTTCTTCGCATTCGACGTGAGGTTTTCATCATTGGCCTCCGATCGAGTGATTCTGCGGGTGTTCGACGTCAGCTCATTGTTCATATGCCGCAGATTGTACCTGTAGTACCTTGAGGACCATTGGCATTAATGGTGGTACCTCTCGCGTCTGTTAACAACTTTCATCATTGGCTGGTAATCAGACGATGTTCTTGCATGTTTGACTTCAGCTCACTTATTCGCATGCTTGAACTTTTACTTTGATCGGGTCGAGATGGAGAGCAAGACCCTGGATTCTGCCTGTTATAATCCAGGCTGCGATTTTGTGGATTATTATGATTGGTTACATGACTCACTGATTGGATGGCTGCGACCATACCTGAGTCTATTTACCGATCCTCACTGGATGGCTGCGTCCATGCCTTGGATCTGGATTATTACATACTCTGTTATGGATGGTTGCGCCCATACCACGTATATATCATGCATTTGAGACATCAGTTGTAATTCTCTATGCAGGTTTTTCGACGGTGGTGTTTTTAGTTGGACACGTTCTCGTAAAGCATTTCACCCCTCTCTCTCCTTCGGGCCTCATGCTTTAGGGGGCATATGTTACACAACAATTTGTCACCGCCCCTGCAATTCCCCATCCCGCACAATTGGAGGGCTCATTCCGTGACCTGTGAGCAGTGACATAACTTGAAAACACTTTCATGGCATTCCCCTAAACATGTACTTTCATTGCCCTGAAGACAACTCCTTGTGAAAAACCCTAAAAACACCCCTTTTTGCATTGGCGGGGGAAGCTAGTTCAGTACCCGCGCCAATGGGGGAAATCCTTCAAAGAGGGCGCGCCAATTGGCGCTCTGTCTCAGAGTCACACTCACGCCAGCCATTTTAAGAAGTGTTTTTAAAAATAAATGGCGAAAGTTTCGTCCTAACCAATCCATAAACTGGTATCTAATTTGAGTTGGGAGGTTTGGCTCCAGATCTCCATGTAGAGGAAGTGGTTTGCCACCTCTCATGGAAGCTTCCTTGAGGATAGGGCCAATCCCATGATTATAGAGATCCCAACTCCCCTTCCTCCATCTATAAAAGCTTGCTCATCTCCTTTGCAAGTTAATCTCCAAGTTCCCAAGAGCCATCAGAGCCTTATGCTGCAAGATCCTTGATTCATTCCCTTAAGGCCAAATCCAAGCAAGGAGATTATTTTCAAGACATCCGAAGAGAGAGGTTTGTCCCATCCCCGACAGGCTTTTTCGAGACGTGTTCCGCTGGCAACCCTCCGAAGGAGAATTCAGCATCAGAGCCAGGTTGTATCCTCCTTTGATTGATTAATGATAAACGACTATTCGTTATGGTTCCACTCCTGTTATTGGTTATGATGATGAGTTATGTCTTATCTGACTGACATATAGTTGCATATACTAGATTCTATGCTTGCGTTTGTTTTGTTTCTTGCGTGTGCAGGTGTCCGATCGCAGAGATCGTGAGGATTGTGATCTGTTGGGGCTAAGGAACGGGAGCACTACTTTCTCTACGAGCGACAGCGTTGGATTCCAGGTAAGCCTTCATCGCTAGTTGGTTTATTTTCAATTAGGAACCTGCACTATAGCGTGTGACGATTGTTGCTAGACCCGGTCTGGGCTAGTAGGGATCGCCTCTGTCCACAGAGGGGATTTACCTCTACAACAGAACTAGGGCATTTTACCTGTTCAAAAAAGCATCCTCCGTGTCCGAATAACTTCCTCATGGGCCTTGTACATAAAAGGTATCCACAGTGTAAAGCACACACCTTCACATGTGTCTATCGGAAGGATGTAATCTCTGTGCGGATGTCACTTCGGTGTTACCCGAAAGCAATGATTGCCTTTCTATGTGTCAATAATCCGACGAACCGATTGAAATGTTGGTCCCCCCTCATTTCCTATATAAGGAGGGTAAGGTTCATTTCTCGGGCATTTGCATTCGGCGAGTTTAGTGTCATTCTTTGTTTTGAGTCTGAGTCGAAGCTCCCTGCTCTGCATCTGCGATAATTCTCTCGATTTGCTTGCATCACGGTGCTAAGTCTCAAGTCCTTAGGTGATCTGAGAAGCCTACGTGTCTATGTGCTCGACATAGGCAAGAACCTAAAGTGGTTAGATCAATAGATCGAGTCTTTGCTTTTCTTCCTGGTGTGTTTTATTAAACTCTGAGACAGAGTCTGCAACTGGCCAGATAGCCTCCAGTATTGCTCGCTTATTTAATGAGTAGCTAAAGTCTGGTAAATGCCACTACAATCAATCTCTGGAAAGAGAACCACCTGAGTCTTGTAATCTGATCTCTGATGTAATATCATTTTGAAAATCAATAAAGAGAGAAAGTTTTGTTTCGTAGTCTTAAGAACTATAACTCTGAGCTTTATGAACTTCCACTGAGGTAGTATTGTCTTCTTAAAAGTTTGCCGAAAGTTCTCCAGAGGTTTGCCAAATCTCGAAGGGACGTGGAGTAGGCCGTTAAAAGGCGAAGGGAAGCTGCAGAGAAGGCCGAAAGAGGCGTGAAAGAGAAAGTAGGTTCGTGTATGGGTTCACATAGGGAACTCTAAGAAGTAAGAAGATACTCAGTGAGCTAGTCAGCCTGTTAAGCTATTTGCAGTGCAAACATGTGACAGAGGTCCCTGCAGTAAAATTGGTATCAGAGCCAGAAGTCAAGTCTGGTTCTTTAAAAAAGGTCAGTTCTTAAATCATACTCTCTTTATTTTATGAATATAAAATGGACTCATTCATAAAATCAGTGCCATTCCGAGAGCTAGAAGAACAAGATAGGGCCACGGAAGACCCTCTCAGAGATATGTTTGCCAGTTCTAGTAGTCGTCTCATTAATCAGTCAAAACATTTATATGAAGAAGCATAACCTTCTGCTAAATGGGTTCTTCCAAAAATAAGTGCTTCAGAAGTTTATTCATATCTAGGTGTCTGGCATTTGAAAGCACCCACCCGAATATCTTTAAAAGAATCCATTAGTTTTGTTCAAGAAAATTTTGACTGTGTCCAGTCTATACCTCTCTTAGATCCAAAAAGTCTGCAAGCAGAAGCCAAAATATTAGGAACCAAATTCTTACATCTGGGTTGCATTCATGTTGGAATTCATACCCTCACACATCAAGGATTGAATACATATGCGTTAGCCACAGTTCGTGACTTAACACACAATAAATATACTGACTCTTTGTTTGGCAGGATTGTAGCCCCATTATCGAATGGACCCATCTAGTTTGACTGCTACCCTAACTTTTCAGTGTATGTTTATGATGAAACTCTATCTGACATATTACAGCTTCAAATCCAAACATATGGATTTTACATGAATAGAAAAAGAAATAATATTACTATCCAGACAAGAGGTTGTTTCTGTCACACCAGTACATTATCACCTGCAGTCCTGCATGCCCCCAGCAAAGACAGTAAAACCAGTGTTGTAGTCATTACAGATCCCAAAAACCAGAAGGTTGAGCATCAAGCTATCAAATGGGAAGAACTCTCATTTCTTGCACAGTGGACCGTTCCAAATCCCTGACCCATCTCTGCTCGTGCTATTACTTCTGCCAACATTGTTGAAGACTAGTCTAAAGCTATCTTATCCTTTCCCAGAAGGTCTACCATTGAAAGAAGAAGGATCAATGAGATGTGTAAAAAATCTCCTTTGTATATACCACCTGAATGTATAGATACTGCTGATTCTTCCATTGTTTCTAGTTGTAGTCATATTTCATTATTTGAATTTGCTCAATTAGTCAATTTTCAGCCACTCCAATTTGATTGTCCTCAGTGTCAACAATATGTTAATCTGAAGCATCTTGCTGAAATGGTCATCTGACACCAGAATCATAATCTTAGGACAGGTGAAGCCCCTCCGTCTACTTCTGTTACACCATGTGCAAACCAAAAGTGTTCTGATATACCATTCCCGCATGAAGATGAGCATGTCCTCGTGATGCATTTAGTGCCTACTTTATAAAATGAGGATCCAAGTTTAACTGAGATGTTTTCAAATATGAGACAGCCTGGCACACCTAGATATGGTATTGGATATCTGGAACAAAAGGATAAATTTATCCCTGAATGCAAATTTAAGGATCTTCCAGCTGACATCAAGAAACCATCTGTAATTGAGATATAGAAGTTTTATACCCTGATGGATCGTTGTGAGAAACATAGAATCCCTGCTCCCTGGATGAAACAAATGCTAAATTGGGATCTCTATACTCATCCAGAAGCTGATGATTTTGGAGTTGCACATTCTCCTGAAGAGAAAAGAAAATTAGCCTCCCAGTGGAAAGAATATATGGAGAAAAGAAATGTTTGGATTTCTTTTTATTCATGGAGAAAGGCTAAAGAGTCAGAAGTGATATTGATGACTGACTCTGCATCCTCTTCTAGTCATTCATGGTTGGCTGTTGATGGCAGTAAGATAGAAACTTCTACCAGTTTTCCTCCTTTCAAAGGCATTGTCTTTGGAGAAGGAAAGAACTCTGCAAAAGCTCAGCCTTTGGTCTTAAAAGATGAGTCTGCACTAGGAGTTGAAAAAAGGATTCAACAAACCAGTGAACAAGTCAACTAGACTAACACTGCTATTACTGGTTTGGAAAAGAACATTGCTAAATCTGTTGTTGTAAAGGATCAGTTAGATAAGATTCATGTGTCATTGAATGATGTAAATAATGCTTTGAATTTTGTACAGTATAATTCTTCCATGTCAAAATATTTTTGTTTGAAATCTTTGAAAAATATTGATGAAGTAGAGACTTGTATCATAGAAAATTATGTCTCTACACGGCAACTAATTTCAAACTTGTTTGAGAAAATAGAAAAGTCTGAAAATAAGAAAATAGACAAGCCTGTCCCATCCTCTTTCCTCCACAAAGGAAAAGTTGTGCCTGTACAGAAATCTATTGATAAGTTTCCCAACTTGTTCCCGAAAGAGTCTGCTCCTGAGTCTCCTACTTATAAAGTTACTGTTGCCTCTCTGTATGAGGAAACTGAGCCTGAAAGTCATGTCCTTCCAGTCTATGAACCATTAGAATCTCAGTATACCAGATATTCCCCTCCTGATCTTAATGGCCTTGTAAAATTAAATCCAAGAGAGACATTCTTTGAGCAAAGTCATCAAGAATGGAACATTGATAACTTGTCATCAGCACAAATTAGACAAATTCTGGATCGTATGATCACAGAATACAAGCTGATGTGTATTGCGGGGAAATCAGAGGTTGAGGCATGTAAGACTCTAATTCCTTGCTTCACAAGAACTCTAGCCAGATGGTGGGAACTAAAGTCCTCTCCATCCCTAATAAAGAAGATGGAAGAAGAAGTTCTTAAAGATGAAAATGGGGACATATAATTTCATCCAGATGGTAAGCCCATCAATAACATGATTGGTGCACTTACAACATTAATACAAAAAAAAAATTGTGCAGATGAACCAGCCATTTCATATCAAAATGAATTAATATTAATGAATCTGAAATGCAGAAATATAAACAAGTATGAAGATTTCCATCGAGACTCGATTCAAAGAATCTTCCTGGTAAAAGACCCTAAGAATCTACTATGGAAGTAGGTCTACCTTGCAACTTTGCCTTCCAAGCTTGTAGATATTTTGAGGTTGCAAGAAGCCTTCTAGTTGCCACCAGAAACATATTTGTGGGGTCAAATGTATAGCATTATTACTAAAGTTTTGACTACTCTCTATACCAGTTCTAAGATAAATAAGTCTATTGATAAGCTAAATAGAGTTCCTGGTACTAAATCATTTTGCAGCAAGTATGGCATTACAGTTGATGATCCCTTGGTCAAGAAAAGAAAGTCCAAGAAGAAGGCTAAGAAGACTTACAGAAAAAGTCAGCCTTATACCTATCATATGAGCACTAAGAAGATCTCTGAGCTCAAATCTCATAAGCCAAGAAGAAAGCCATACAAAAATTATTCCAGAAAGGCATATTATAAATATATCCCAAAATCTCATTATTATGAGCCTCATGATATTCATCCCAAAGAGCGCAAGCTAGAAAGGATGAAAGGAATAACTTGTTGGATCTGTGGAAAAACAGGACATACTTCTAATATGTGTCCCGAGGCCAAGGAATCTAGAAAAAATATGGGTCGTAAATCACAACAGAAATATAAAGGCTAATCTTCTATTGTAAAGTCAGAACCTCAATGTGATAAGTGTGGTTCTTCCTTTCACAAAACAGAAGACTGTCAAAGTCAAAGATTGTTTCTACAACAAGCTTAAGAACATTCCTCTTCTGTTTCTGACACTGAATCCTCTTCTTCTGCATCTGATATTGAAGAAGTTCATGCATATTGTCAATCTAGTGATTCTGACAATTGTAAATGTGATTGTTCCTCTTCAGAATTAGGGTTTTCTTCTGACAATAATCTCGAAGAAGAATTTTCAGAAAAATTGAAACTTCTCATGGCTCAAACTGATGAGGATGAACTAAATTTTTTTGCACAAATCACAGCCATGGAAGAAGGTGACTTGAAGACCAGATTGCTTGATGCCTACATGCAATCTTCCAGTCAGTCCGGCACTCGTTCAGGTAAGAATTCATTGTTTGTTGATGCTTCTTATGAGCGCAATACCCGTAGTTATCTCTGCCAACAATATGATAGCAAAGTTTGCGCACTCACTTTGGGGGAGGTGAGTAAGGAGATACACTGCATGAAATCAGAAATTTCTGCCTTAAAGCAAAGAATTTCAGAACTTGAAAAAGGTAAACAAGTTCAAGCCTCTCCTGTTTCCTCTCCAATATTGTCGGGCAGAAAGGTAAATTATACTTTGCATTCTGCTCCTAAATATACAAAAGAAGTTGAGATTGCAGAAGGTCACCCTGATCCTCATGTTGGTTTTAGAGAAATGCAAATGCTTGCTATTCAATACCAACAACATCATATAAAAGTCAAAGTTTGCATAAAAGGAAAGATGTTTGATTTAGTAGCATTGCTTGATTCAGGATCAGATGTAAACATGTTTTCCAAAAAGGTTGTTCCATCTTAATAATGGGTTACTGCTACCCGCAAGCTTACAGGGTTGGGGAAAATAACCCTTGATTATGAAGTACCTAAAGCTACAGTATGTTTTGATTCACATTGTGTCAAACTAAAATTTGTAGTTGGTGATATACCAGTTGATTGCATTCTTGGCAATGTGTTTTTCTCTGCAGTTGAGCCCCATGGTTCAATGAGATTTCCAAACAAGAAGGCAGAATACTTCAAAAGGAGTTAATTAGTTCGTTGATTTCCTCGTGTACATAAGAAAGTGTTCCACACTGATGTGACACTATGCTAAAACGAATTTTCCACGTCACCAACTAGAACATCAAAAATATAAAATTCGATGTAAATGATACTCTTTAAACACCTTTTGAGAAAATGTCTTCTATTTTAAGGGGCTCAATGCCCAATCAATGAATTTCACATAAATCAATTTTATGGAATTCCGATTTATGATCGATTATAAGGGCGTTTGCCATTTTATTTTAATTATTCATAAATATTAAATGTATAGTAAGATTTATTTTTTTATAAAATGTTTTAGAAATTTTTTTGAAGGTTAAAATTTATTTTGAAAATATATATTTTTTAATATGTTTAATTAAATTTATTAATTAGAAAATGTTATAAACAATAGTATTAATAAACCAGAGTATAGTTTAATAATTATATATATATATATATATATATATATATATATATAACAATAAATTTATTTTTTAAATCAAATTATAATTTAATTAATTTTTATGTTTTTTTTAAATTAATTTTAACAGTTTGAAATATAAATAAATATTTTGAAGTTTATCATGATTCATAGTCATAGCTTTCACTCATTATTTAATTTATATAGTTATATTACTTCCTTATTTCAAAAGTTATAATTTAAATATTTCAAAAGTTATAATTTAAATATTGAGGGGTTTTAACCGTGGATTATATTAAATATTGTTACATATTAAAAAGGTGGAGAGGGTTTGAGTACCATAATCTTATGGGGTTGTGATTGAGCAAGGATCATCGTATCCCATAATTTAAATTCTGGTATGAGATCTCCTTGTTAAGGGATTGGTGTTTCAATTTTACAGTTAAAGCTGTATATGTTCTACCTTAACCTGTAATTTGTTATAAGAAAATACCATTGAGTTCAATTTCATAAATCTTAACTTTCTCTAACCATCGAAACAGGATCGTCAGACAGCTGATTCTTGGTGCTCTCGATGTAAAAGCTTTACGCAACGCTGATGTAATGCAACGATGAGAAGAATTTTTATTTTCAAATCTGCCATAAATATTTCGCAACGAATTATAAGACAATTTTGGGTAAAGTGGTATGATATTGATAGCCCAAGTGAAAATTTATCAGTGCTGGCAAGGCATGCTATTTTCAGGAATAGATTTGGTTCATATCTCAACAACTGATTACAAATTTTCGCAAGAATATCAGAATATTTTGAAGGTTGAGAGAGGGTAGGAGGGCAAAATCTGTACGTCAAAGCAGATATTAGGAGCACTGTTTAAACTCTTATTACCGATCAGGTGTTATGGT
This sequence comes from Pinus albicaulis, assembly GCA_034641835.2. Lineage (NCBI taxonomy): Eukaryota > Viridiplantae > Streptophyta > Pinopsida > Pinales > Pinaceae > Pinus > Pinus albicaulis. The sequence goes on from CM076573.1 coordinate 231,575,736, forward strand.
ATTTTGGAGCCCTTCAAAAGGGACTATTTATGTAGAACGTGCTCTTGAAGTTAACTAAGATTTTTAGAAATTTCTGCAAGACAACTGAATAAATAATAGACAGAATTTAATTCTGTGAGCTGAGCAGTTTGGCACGTTAGATACTTTTACTGACTTCTACTTTTTCTTTTACAAGTGATATAATTATGGTTTTTTTATGAAGAGATTTCCACTTTTGGAATCTCAATGGGAATTCATGACGAGATGTTGAATGAAAAGCGAAAGAACGATGCAGAGGACTAGATTTATATATAGTGAAGGATAAGAATAATAGCCGACAGAATAGCAAATATTTGTATTTATAATTTCAGTTTTATTATCTTGTTATAATTATTTTTAATAATTTAATCTGATTTTTATTTTTATTGTAAGTGATCCAAAGTTATTAAAAAAATTTTAATTAATAAAATTCTTATAATATTATATTCATTTTCTTAATAATTATTATTTATTTAATAAAAATTTTAAATATTTTTATTTTTTTATTTTTTGCTTACTTAATTAGTGATTATTTTTTTTATTTTTTATAATAACTTACTTAAATTAGTTTTATTAATAATATAGGGATAAAATTTTAATTTTAATTTTAAATTTAAAGGAAAAATTTAAACAAAAAACCCTAAAAATGAGAATCTTAACAATTCTAAAAAATTGAAAAATATTAAATAATTAATAAAATTAATATAATAAAAATAAATAATAGCTTCATTTAATTAACGCTCATTATTTCAAATAAATGAATGTAAATAAATTTAACTATTATTTATAATTATTATAAGTTAATTTTATTAATAAGTATTGATTCTATTAACATTCGATCCTAAGTAATCTAATGTTTAAAATTATCATTAAATATAATTTATTTCTATTTTATTATCTTTCAAAAAACTTTAGATATTAATAATAATTATTAATTAATTAGTTTTTATTAATAGAAAATAAAAATTAATTAATAAAGATAATTATTAAAAGTAAATAATTTAGTTGGATGCTCGCAAAGACCAAACCCTAAAAAATCTTTATGGAGGAGAAGCAAACATGTGGTACAATACGTGGGAAGAAGAGGAGCTCTAGGAGCACATCTATTGAATTAGAGAACACAAACTGTCATTGATATCGAATCCTCCATCCCTATTAATGTTATGTGGGTGTTTCATAATCTCGATTGCTTCTCTAATTTTTCTCCCATGATAGTGTTCCTCCTTGGTAATGATATTAGCATCCTCGAGACGTAAGTGATGTTTAGTTTTTGAGGAGTGCTTAGCAAAGGCTGACGTGAGACATCACTCATGTTTAATATCGGCACCATGATCCTTAAAACACTTTTGAAGAGAGTGCCCACTTTCACCAATGGAACTTTTTCTGCATGAAAAATCAATCTTGTAAACACCTTTAAGTTGTTCATGACTAATACTATCCTTAAGTGACCTCATTTTTTGCCTAATGGTATCTGCTGCTGAAAATTGCGCGAAAATGTCATTTCTTCTCAACACTTTGGTGATCTTATCCGTAACACCTTTAATATATGGTAGAAAAACTCTACCACCACTTTCACTATATATAAACCTAGTCCTCTGAATGTTTCTTTAACTTTTCATTCAACATCTCGTCCTCAAGATAGATCTCCGTTGGGATTCGAAACGTTGACCATTGTTTGATCATACTGTCGATAATCCGAAGATCTCTTTATCAAAGTGATATACTCTCATTTTTCACATCTATTTTGGGTTTTTTTCTAGGATTATTTACTTTTTGGAATTTAAATATAGTTCGGTTTGGTAGAAGAGAAGGTATGGAATGGTTTGAAAGCCTAGTTTATGCATAATTAAGCCGGAATATCAATCGATTTGAAATTTTGGGGTAACGTTGATATTTCATGTATCACAACACAACCCAATTTGGTCGTTGGAGCTCATATGTATAGATTCTATAATATTTATGAACCCTTATGTAATCTATGATAATGATTGCACTTAGTTATTTTACTAATTAATCTGTTCTAAAATTGTTCCGTATATAAATTATTACAATTATATATATACATATATATATATATATATATATATTTGTAAAATAATAAATATCTCTTTAGTTTTTAGAAAAAAAAATTATACCTCCACATTTTTATATTCTTGGCCTCGTCAGATTTTCTTCATATATTTATTTGGAAGATGAACCATATTATTTAGATGCTTGGGCCACCACATTGGTTAGATGTCTTTGTAATTAAATATTGATGTACAGGGAATTAAAATATTGATTAATAGATTAAATAATTATAATGAAGAAAATGGAAGTAAATGACTTTTTAACAGTTAATTCAAACAAAATATATTGAATTAATTCAAACAATATATATTTATCTCTAACATACTAGGTTAAAAGCTCCTCTTTGCACAAGAAGACGAATTGTATTGATAAGCCAAGAACTTTATCTAATTGAATATTATAATTTAAAATACCATCCCACAATGGCTTTATTTCATATGACAATAAGCGATGCTTTGTAACTAATGTGGATTAGATTCTTTTCATCTATTCAAATTATCTAATAATGGCTTTATTTCAAATGACATTAATGGTCTATAACTAATGGTTGGATTGTATTCATCTTGAATATGAACTATATTAATTAGATGTTTCAATAATTAATATTATTGATTAATAAATTTAAGAGAAAAATTATAAATAACTTAATTAAAAAAAAATTAAAAAATAAATATAAATTAAACAAAATGAATAATAAAATAAACTAGAAATATATATATTTCATTTATATATATATATATATATATAGATATATATATATATATATATATATATATATATATATATATATATATAGTTTACATAAACTGGTACTATATTGATAAGCCAAGTAGAACTTAACATAATGGAAAATTATAAGTTAAAATACCATCCAATAATGCATTTATTTAAGATGAAAATAATCAATGGCATGTAGCTAATGTCATAATCAATGTTGACAACACATGATATTTTCATGGATAGATTTAGTACATATCTCTAGAATAAAATGATAATTTAAAGGGAGAGATAGGGAAAGAGGGAAAAATTGTATGCCAAAAGGATATTTTCAGTTACAATGTGTATTTGATCTTTCTCACCCTTAGGTTGGAGCCAAGCTAGTGTAATTTTGCCACTAATATTATTTATTATGAGTTGCAATAATACTATCAAATTCTTAACTTTAATATTATTAACAGCGTTGCACAAAAATAGAAACAATTGAAAATAAGACTATCCTGAGGATGGAATGGACATCAATAGGAAATTTAGGGTTTTTCTTGCTTGTTGTATGTGAGAAGGCACCAAATGGCTGGTGCAAATCTTATCAACCTACGCGAGACAAAATAAAAGGAGAAGTGGCACCCGTTGACTTTCAGGTTTTTATAAAACACCTAAATGGGAAATCCACCCCATTCTACATTACTGGTTGAAACTATGGGCAAAAACTGAAACAACTTATAGAGAAAAGGCTAAGTATACCAGCAAATAACCAGAGTCTTATTTTTGAATGAAATATTCTTCAAGATTATTTTCTAGCGGGGATAACAATATTGCAAAAATTCCACTATAATATTAAATGTGAGGCTGCGTGGAGGTGGTCCACGATTCAAAAACCTAGGAGGATTTGTCTCCTACAGGGCTCCGAAGAAAGGGGATTCCATCCCTACTAATCATCCTCAACACAACCAAATACCCTATATCGTTTAACAAATGAAACAAAAACCTTCCATCGAGGTCAAATTTGTTCATATATTAATCTCATTGTTTGCTAGGTGTCATCACATTTAATTCCATTGTCTGCTAGCTGTCGTAGTGAGTTCATATTTAATTCAGTTTAGACGATTTTCACTGTAGTCATTTATTTTTGATGCTTTATATGTAATATATTAAATTGTTTTTAATATTGAGAATATATATCTGCGCTTCACATTTTTTCTATTCATTCTTTGTCAAAATTTCCTAAGGTAAACCACCTTTTTTCTACTCTTTAGTCAAAGGTTGTAATATATAGGTTCAATGTATTCTAAACTAAATTTTACAGTTCACATTATTTTGAATTTTCATCCTATACCCAAACTATGATATCTATTTATCCTATAATTTTTTTTTTTATTGCTCAATTTGATACTCAAGTTGACCTAGAGAAAGACCTACATGAGGGGCCTTGGTTTTGGGGAAGATTCAGCCTTACATCACCCCATGGTTTCCATATTTTGATGCCGCAAAAATGGCAGTTTTAAAAATTCCAATATGGACGAGGCTTCCAAATATCCCCCTCCCTTTTTGGCATCATAGGTTCTAGAGGAAATGAAACACACTATTAAAAAATTTAAAAACATGGACCATGAAAGAACGGAAAATGGTCTATTCACTTTTTCTATAATTTGTGTCGAAATATATATTAAATTTTTTTTAATTGAACACATTCAAATAAAATATATAAAACTTTAATGGAAACAAGAACTAGATAATGAGAACATGGCATTCTAGTGTTGTATACGTTATCAAACATATTACCTGCAAAAAACTTGTCCATAGGAAAAAAAAACCGCAAAAAAGAAAAATGGGTGGGTGCACAAATCAAAAGGATGAAAACCCTCAGATTTCTATTTCTAAGAAGAAGAATTATAAGAAACCACAGAGAGAGAAAAAAAAAAAACATATGTGTTGTACACAACGAAAATGAAAATTTGTCTCACTTGCAAAATGACATAGAAGCACAAGATACCAAAGCAACAAAATCATAGCAAAATGTGGAAAACCTAAAAAATGGGATGGACAACACAAAAAGAACACATGTTTTTGAGTTCAGACTCAGATAAAGAATCCCCACTAAAGAAAATAGTAAGATAATTGGGAATGGTTCTGCTTGAACCGAATTTAGAGGGATGTCATAAATTACAAAAAATGAAAGGAAAAAAAGAGAAGTTACGAGATTATCATTCTTCACTTCAAATGTTTTCATTTTGTATTTCTTTTTTATCATTTTTTTCTCTTTATCTCGAATGCCATGAGGGCTATATAATAAATTTTATTAGCATATGCAGAATGTAATTTTGTTTATCCTTTCAAGATAAATAAATTTATGGGTGTTTTTTGTACGGAAAAAAATATGAATAACTTTAATTATAAATAAATATTTGTTAATTTAATATTAGTATTTTATTGCATCGAGAGACAGTCGATAACACAATATGTGAGTGATTTGTAGGCATAACGTAATGAAATGTAAGTATATTAACACATTTTAAATGTTGTTTCTATTACATGTTATTTATAGTGGAGATACGCATAGAAAAATATATAATGAAAATTAAAATAAAATCACTTATCGTGCAGGAATAGTAACACACTATTTGGTGTGTAACGCCTATAACAAAAACATCTATGAGCTGAAAAATGCATTTTGGGGGTTGACATAAAATTCAATAACTATCAGAGCATGTGCTCCTACTATGCATAGAATTGTATGTCAACCCCCATAGTGTATTTTTCATCCCACAAATGAGGAAACTAAAAGTTTTATATACAAAAGAATGTGTTTCTCATGATAAGTGATTTCATTTTCATCTTTCTTACATATTTTTCTTTTTGTATTTGCCACATGTAACGTGAAATAGAGACATGATTTAAAAATTGTTGACATACTTACATTATACTACATTATGCCTATACATCTCTCCCATATTGGGTTGTAGAGAACTTATCGATGCAAAAATAAAATAATTTGATATGTTTAATTATAACAGATAAATATTAAAGTTATGAATTATTAAAAAGGGAGAAATAAAATCTATGTAATCGTGCTTAGTGTAATGGTCCTAAGGTGTATATCAATTTGGAATAGAGTGTATTGTTAAGGTATTTTGTGTGATGTCACTAAATCAAATCTTCAATTATCCCTACGTATTGTATAAGGGGTCACATTTATATGTTTGAAATTTAGACTGGTAGTGGTCAGAATTGACCCTATGGCACACACATACGATATCATCATAATTGAAAATTCTACCAATTTTCACAAAAATAAAACTATACTCTATTCAATGTGTTTGATGGAAAATTATGTCCTATAGACAAAAGTGAATCCCCTAGATCTAGTGGCTTAATATAGAAATAAAGGAAGAAAAACACTTGTTATTTCCTTAGAGAAATTAGAATATGGAGGAAGGAATTACCTCAAGTCAAATACAATTTCTCCAATTATCCGTGTTTGCGAACTTTAGCTCAAACTCCGAACACTATAAATGGAAGCTGCAAAACAACTGCATTAAGAACAAGAAATATAAGATACAGATAGCATATACTAATATCTCTAATCAATGAGTCAAAAAGGAATTGAAATACATATGCATCAAATATACGTAAGTATAGGAAAACAAAGCATTTTGTATTAATCAAATGTAGGAGAATATTACAACCCTTTTAAAGGTCTTGACTATATGAATGCCTCCCACCTAACTTTTCCTTCTTTAGACACAAAGCAAGCGTTCAATCACAACTCAAGGATGGTAATGGATCATTAGGTAAAACCAACAAAATGAGGGCCTAACTAAGAGTATCCAAGAGGAAGCACATACTCTATGGCAGACAATGATTTTATAAGGTAAATGGGGTAGTTTAGGATTTACCAATATAAGAATTAGATCCAAATATGAGGGAGGATGTAATATCCCTGGCATAAGCCACCGAAAAAATCTAGTAAGATTAGGGTTGTTAAATAATTAAATATTATTAATTATTATATTGATATTACATGAATAATATTCTTGTAATTATTAATTATAAGAATATTGGAAGAATTATTTCTTACTTATTTTATTTAGAGGAATTTAGATTGTTCTATAGAAATAAATTATATTTCCAAGTTGGTATATTTTATGATTTTTATAAATAATGAGTAATAGTTCTTGAAAAACAATGGATAAGTGATATTTTTCTCATAAGGCAAAAACAAATCTACCTTGAAAAAAAAACATGAGAGATTTATGGAGTACTTTTGTGATTTAGGAAAAATGAGATTTATGGGTGCTTTATGGAATACTTTTATGATTTAGAAAAACTATTTGGGCGGAAACGTGAAGCTCGGTTACACTTTTGTGAGAATCGGAGGTAGAAATTTTTTTTCGGCAATAGTTCGGCCGAACATTTTATAAAGTTCGGCCGAACTATATAATAGTTCGGCCAAACTTTCTTAGAAAGTTCGGCCGAACTTTTGAGTCCGTTTAGATTGACGGCACAGTGACGGCGCAGCAAACAGAATTTTTGCCGGAGGTTTGGAAAACCGGCAATAGGAGTTCGGCTGAACTTATTTAAAAGTTCGGCCGAACTTTCAAGTTCGGCCAAACTATTTTTTATAAATAAACCGCCCGCGAAAGCAGTAAGGTTACTGTTTTCATTGTTGGCGCGCAGTTTTCACTGCTCTATTGTTGATTGCCGCGTTGCTGCTGTGTGTCTGGTCGATCTGATTGCCGCGTTGCTGCTGGTCGAGCTGATTGGCGAGTTGCTGCTGTGTGTCTGGTCGAGCTGATTGCCACAAGTGGTCGAGCTGTTGCTGGTCGTTGTTATGGGCGCCATCGTTAAAATCTGCTACGTCCGCCATCGTTAAAATCTGGTATGTTCTGTTACGTAACTATCATGTAACTATCATGTTCTGCTACGTAACTATCTTGTGACTATCATGTAACTATCATGTTCTGTTACGTAACTATCTTGTTCTGCCATGTAACTATCACATATGGAAATGGGTTTGTTCAGTTACCTGTACTTTTCAATTTCAGAGAGTATAAGAATACTCGAACAAGGGAAACTCAAATGTGATTTTTAGATCTCTCTCTTTTTGTCTCTGCAAATAATATTTACAGTTGTCTCTAGGCTAAGTATTTGTGCTATAAAGGAGGTGTCTTTGTCATCAAAGGCACCAACACCTTGCCTCACCCAGAAATACTTGGAGGGTTTTGAATTTGGGATCCAAATGTTACACAAGTTTGGTCATTTCAGTGTGCCAACAGACCACTAACCTGTGGGTAGATATTTACAAGTTTTGACAAAGCTTTTCCAATTCGAATAGGGAATGTAGTTGCATATATGAAGTAGATGATCAATCGAATGAGAGCTAAATTTTCCAGTTACAAAATTGTAAACAAAAAATTCAAAAGAGAAATTGAAAAGTTTGAAAAGTTAAAGTTTCAAATTTAATAAATTTAGAAGTTACTAGAAGTGAAAGCGGAGAGTTCCTATATTTTGCCTCATCTCTAAAACTTCGAAAGGATAAGAATCTGAAAACAGTTCGACTTGCGAATCAGGCAAAATCGTGTGCTTTGAACGAAACAAAAAATTCAAAAGAGAAATTGAAAAGTTTGAAAAGTTAAAGTTTCAAATTTAATAAATTTAGAAGTTACTAGAAGTGAAAGCGGAGAGTTCCTATATTTTGCCTCATCTCTAAAACTTCGAAAGGATAAGAATCTGAAAACAGTTCGACTTGCGAATCAGGCAAAATCGTGTGCTTTGAACGAAATGGAGTTTATGAACCCAAACCAGGTAGTTAAATCAAACAGGTTAGAAAAATAGTATCAGGCAAAATCGTGTGCTGTGAATGAAATGGAGTTTATGAACCCAAACCAGGTAGTTAAATCAAATAGGTTAGAAAAATAGTGTGATCTGAATTTAAATGGTGTTTAGGAACCCAAAGGCAGCATTAAATCAGCTGTGTTCGATGCCATATTTTTAGATATAATACCAAAACTTATTTGCATGTTTTTTGAGAATATGTATTAGCGATTTAAAAGTAGCAAATTAAAAAAAATATTTGCATGTTTTCAAACTAATATTATATATTATTGATGTAAAAATAGAGTAAAAGTAACAAATTTAAAATATAATAAAAATATTGTGCATGTCAAATTTATTTAATTATTTTAAATAAATAATTTATTAATTATGAAAAAAATATTATTTTAGTTGTAAGGTTAGAAATTATTTGATTTTTTAAGACTAAGATGATGTAAAAGTGATCCAAAAATATAATAAATTTTCATTTGCTTGAACTTTCTCATTATCACGTAAAGAAAGACTTCTTTAAATCATTTCAAGAAAATTTATCTGGAAACACATCATTTTTCTCCTTCAAAGAAAAAAAAACACATGTCTTGGTATATTATACCATCAAACTGAAAACACATCATTTTTCTCCTTCAAAGAAAAAAAATTAAATTTCCATAGGCTTTAGGAAATTTAATTTCAAGTCATTTAATTTCACTAGATTAGAATTTCTTTCAAATTCAAGAGCTTAGAATTGCTTTCAAGTTCAATAGATCAAATTCATTTCCAAGTCCAATAGAATAGGATTTACCTTTATGTTTGATATAATCAAATTTCAAAAAGCTTTCATAGTATAGAATTAGAATAATTTGTTTCAAGTTCTGAATTCGATGCTTTGATATATGTAGTCTTTGATAAATAACGTGTTTGTGCTCATTTAGATATTTTCATTAATTGGTTTTCTTTGAGTATTGCAATCATTTCCATAGGTTAATTTCCATTTTTTATTGAGAGTTAATTTCTTAGCATATATTGTGCAAGTGTACTTCAGAAGTATAAGAACCTGGATTGACATTTAATGCAAGTAATTTATCTCACAATTAATTTACCCATTAGGATGCTTTGACATAGTAACTTGAGAGATGAAAAAGATCAGGTATCACATTAACGTGAGGATCCATTTTCATAATGAACATTAGGAAAAGACAATATTCATTGCAATTGGTAATATAGTCAACTAGTAGACTATTCAATTATTAACAAAGTTGATGAAATAATGCAAGGAATTTAAGGTTGCATTTCAATTTTGAAAATTTTCTACAATAATTTTTGTAGGATAATTTGTTAAATACAATATCATTTTCATAGTTTACTTTTATTTTTATTTTTATAATAAAAATGCTCATACCTGTAATTTCAATTATATGGTTGGTTGTATTTCACAAATTAATTTTGATTATATATTTGGTTATATTTTCCAAGTATATTTATTCTTGTTGGACTAAGTATTTTTAGGATCACACACACACACACACACATTTTAATGCAAGTTTCCATAGTTATTTATAATTTTTATTTTAGAAAGAACCTTCAACCAAAAATACCCCTAAGGTTAGTCCCCCGTGTGCCCTTTGAGACACATTAGGTCATCACACGAATTCATGCCCCATGCTTCATGAGTTGAAGGGTATCCTCCATACCCCTTAAGCACCCCCATTTCTCCCCACTCCATCATGTGATGTTGCCACCTCATCACGTAATAAGGGTTTAAGAACCAACGACCTCTTGTCTATTTATGTGAAACACAAACATTATACACAACATTGTCTCAATCTCCGACAATATCAAGATGTGTTGGTCACCATACATCATGCCTCAATAGTAGCACCACCACTTACACCAACCTCATATGTTGTTGATTCCTCTTCCACCATTTATTATGTCACGAACTCGGTTAATTAGTATATGGCATTGCCTTGAGTGCTCTATGTTAAAGACACTCATCTCATCTATATGTCTCCTTTACTCATCAAATACCATCATCACTGCATGCATCAAGTGACATATCCCCCTCATCAAGATCCCAATCCGCCTAATTTTGGATGCTCCTCATACACTAAGTACCTTGACCATATCAATGGAATGCCCAACTCCTAGCATGGTTCCCACCACACCAACACAACTATTGGAGATTCAAACGACCTCACCACTTAGAAAATGATAATAAATTATTTCACCCCCTTGTACTAACAATACATAGAAAGAATAACATAATTAATAGAAGAGATAAAAATATGAATTAGAGAAAGGGATGGATCACATATTAAAGGAAATGTAAGCCAACCTAGGAAGAAACCAACTTTTCGCTCCCACTTCAAATAATTTTTAAGAGTAAACAATGAAAACAACAAATTGATCTATGTACCAGATGTACAACATTCAACCATACCTATATAAAGAGTGTACAATGAAATTAATGTTGGTTTACTTCAACACTTGGAAAATATCTTGTTTCTATCCCATGTGTGGAAGTTATGCAAATATGAAATAAAGATATAAGGTTAAGAAGTTCTTAAAATTTGATGAAGTAGATGACCCTACTTTTGAGGATTATCCTATAGAGTTATAAAAGATGAATCAAGGGAATAAAAATGTAATTCATAAACATTTTCATATATTTCTACTAATAAATAAAATATTATTACACAACTATATGCTAGATTTAGGAGAAACAACTGATGTAATTCCTTTGAAAGTGATGAAATAATTAGGCCTTACAACAACTAGGGCATATAGAAATGTATGTGCTATGGATCCTATGAAAATCGGGATGGGTAGAGTAATAAATACACATGTTTTGAAATTTTTTGAGGAGTAACTCAAAGCATGCATATATGCAAAATGAAGTGGCTACTTTCTTCATACTCCATGAGGGACTATTGTTCTTCCTAAATACTATTCATTTCATGTACCTCTGAATTATTTCTAGTGAAATTAAATGACTTGAAATTAAATTTCCTAAAGCCTATTAAAATTTCTTCTTCAAAATAAGGATGCACTCCCATTTGATTCTCACGGATAGGTTGTAATCATGAGGCTCTCGCTCAAGAGTGGACCTTCGCAAAATCTTGTGACGTCTTGTCACAAACAAAACCATCAAACTGAAAACACATCATTTTTCTCCTTCAAAGAAAAAAAAAAATTCACATCATGTGAATATGTACATGTACTCTTACATATTGGTGTACAAAACCATCAACCAAACACAAGTTGACAAAACATGCCTCTTCAAACAACCGACTCTTAAGTCAAATAATAGAGCTCATGTACTTTCAACATCTTGCTTCATGCAACATGCACCATACTTTGAATTTGCAAAGAAATTCATGAAACATCAAAATACATGCTAGGCCTTAATTGGATAAGAAATCTAACCATTTGTCAACAAACCATTTCAATGGCGCTTCTTTTTCTTTCAACTATGTTGAATTTAGTTTTTAGTTATATTTTTATTTTTGGAGAAAATAACTATTTATTTCATGTGTAATTAGATTAGTGATTTCATGTGTTAGGGTTGTGGATTCAGGCATTGAAACAACACCAAATTATATTTCAAATTTAAAAATGATGGTTTGAGTCCTAGGTAGCTTAGAATCCTACTTGTTTTCAAAATAAGGATGCACTCCCATTTGATTCTCATGGATAGGTTGTAATCATGAGGCTCTCGCTCAAGAGTGAAACTTCACAAAATCTTGTGACGTCTTGTCACAAACAAAACCATCAAATTGAAAACACATCATTTTTCTCCTTCAAAGAAAAAAAAAATTCACATCATGTGAATGTCCATGTACTCTTACATATTGGTGTACAAAAGCATCAACCAAACACAAGTTGACAAAACATGCCTCTTCAAACAACTGACTCTGAAGACAAATAATATCTAGCTCATGTACTTTCAACATCTTGCTTCATGCAACATGCACCATACTTTGAATTTGCAAAGAAATTAATGAAACATCAAAATACATGCTAGGCCTTAATTGGATAAGAAATCTAACCATTTGTCAGCAAACCATTTCAATGGCGCTTCTTTTTATTTCAACTATGTTGAATTTAGTTTTAAGTTATATTTTTAATTTTGGAGAAAATAACTATTTATTTCATGTGTAATTAGATTATTGATTTCATGTGTTAGGGTTGTGGATTCAGGGATTGAAACAACACCATTATATTTCAAATTTAAAAATGATGGTTTGAGTCCTAGGTAGCTTAGAATCCTACTTGTTTTCAAAATAAGGATGCACTACCATTTGATTCTCACGGATAGGTTGTAATCATGAGGCTCTCGCTCAAGAGTGGACCTTCGCAAAATCTTGTGACGTCTTGTCACAAACAAAACCATCAAACTGAAAACACATCATTTTTCTTCTTCAAAGAAAAAAAAAATTCACATCATGTGAATATGTCCATGTACTCTTACATATTGGTGTACAAAACCATCAACCAAACACAAGTTGACAAAATATGCCTTTTCAAACAACTGACTCTTAAGTCAAATAATAGAGCTCATGTACAAATTTCCATATTTGTTGCATTTATGTGTGTCTAACATAACTCTACTTTCAACATCTTGCTTCATGCAACATGCACCATACTTTGAATTTGCAAAGACCTGAATTCTCCACCCCCCATTAAAATGACCCTACAAGTTGATTCTTTCAGTTTTCACTCTATAAGCATCAACGTATGATTATGCATGATGGAGAATCTCTAGCGCTTTCCCTTTTTAATATATTTAACAAGGGAAAGCGCTAGATATTCTCCATCATGCATAATCGTACGTTGGATTTGGTGATAATTGTCTCCATATTTTGGCTTTCTGACCCGCAAAACATAATTATTTTAGAAGGGAGGGAAGGAGGGATGATCACATTGACTTGCTTGATGACCTGTCTATGAAGATTAACTACCTCAAGAACTATTTTTTTGCGTAGGGAAAGACACATTCCCATGTCCGAGCATGAAAACGTTCTTTGATATTGTTAATGCCTCTAGTGTTTACTTCTACAAGTTCTATAGGCAGAGTCTGTAAAGGGCCAGGTAGCCTCTGGATCTCATCTTTTATGAAAGGTGACATATCTAGTAAATGCCCTTGCAGTCAATCTCTGGAATGGATCTAAATAGAAGTTCTTCATTTTAATATCCGTAAAACACAACAACTTTAAGGTAAACTATGTACATGTTCCATTCATCATGAACAAAAACCTCACAAGCGTCCTTGGCTTTGGAGCATTTTCCATGTTTTCCATAACCAATACCCAAATAATTAGGCCCTTCTTGAAGAACATTTGGCTCAACTATGCCTTGTACATGCTTGCCTTTAAAACCCTTTACTTTCATAGCACATTTTCATCAAAAATTTGGACCTTGTTCCTCTAATGTCTCTAATGTCTCTAATGTCTCTCAAAAGCACGTACACATTCATTTTCAGAGGAAATTGAAGGTACTCTAATGTCTCTAATGTCTCTCAAAAGCACGTACACATTCATTTTCGGAGGAAATTGAAGGTAGAAACCAATAGCTAATTCTTCTAACTAACCTTGACTAAAATGAGCTAAATTGTACTTTGATACGAACTTGATTTAAATTTTCCACCCCACATTAGGCACCAATGATTATAACCTTTAATGGGCTAGCACTGGTTTGTAATCGTCATCTCAAAATGACCTAGTAGATGAAAAATTATCATGTTTGTAATCATCGTTTCACACCATCTACATATGACCCTTCTACACATTATATGATTGAATTTATGGTAGGTAATCCCTTCTATCTAGACCACGATTGATTGTGACATTAGGTGAATAAAGGAAATTTGATAAGGAAATGATCAGTATAAGTTTGTCCTCCTCCACGCACTCCATATCCAATGATTGCCTATTTTTCTCTTCCAACATTTTATTTTGGAAATTCATTTTGGTAGTTAATTCTACTAATAGTCACAACACACCTGGAAGTCAAAGAAATTGTTATATATATACACTACTAAACTCAATTAACATTTTTTGTTATTGGACTTTACAATAACAAACAACGTAGAGTTCATTAATGTAGTAGTGTATATGATAATTATATGTATAGTGGTGTGGCTATCGATAAAATTAGCTGCTAATGAATTTCGAGAATAGAAAGTTGGAAGTGGAAAATTGAGAAATCACTAGCTATGGGGCTGATGGAGGAGGACAAGCTAGAAACTATCTTCTTCTTATAAATTGTATTTTATTCACCTGTTGTCACAATCATTCATGGGATAGGTAGAGAGGATGACATTTCAAAAATTCATGCATATAATATGTAGAAGGGGTCATGTATGAGATGGTGTGAAGTGATAATGATTGACATGGTAAATTTTCATCTGCCAAGTCATTTTTAGATGATGATGACAAACCAATATTAGCCATTTTAACATTATAATCATTAACAAGAAATATGGGGAAGGAAATTCAAAGTGCCAAATTCTAAGGAACAAGCCATATTTTCTTCTCAAAAACTTTATTTGATATATTCTTAAAAAACCAAGTACAAATTTTAGTAATCCTAGAATCATGCTTTACATTAGGTAAAATTGGGGAACTCATGACTTGTACTATAGATAAAAAAAACATTTACACTTACCAAAAAATATATGATAAAAATTGACAAACTACATAAGCTTAAGCTCAAGGGGATATAATCATTCTTGCCTTCCATATAGATAATGAAAATTATTGTTCTAAGTCTCATGTTGCTTCTCATGTTATTTTATAAACCTTCTATTGTTCTAAGAAATATAGAACATACTGGATTTAACAGCCCCAAACTGGATTTTACTCTGAGGTATTGATTTTTTGAAATCTATTTTGTGAATGTCGGCCAATAGATATATATCATGGAGGATGAAAGACGAAGATCAACCGAATCCCATATGGAGGCTCAGGGATTGGAGGATGTTCACGGTATTTAAATATAATCTTAAATCTCCATACATGTGTGTACATATGGAATTGATTTTTTTATTAACTTTGTGAGTGAAATTAGTTGTTAATAAGTTTCATATTTTAATTTTTAGGAGGCAAGAGTAGAAGGCTTTGTACTCCATCCATGGAGCGTGGCTAAGGTTCAACCGGTCGAGGTAGCAGGGTGCGGGAAGGGGGTGATATTTATTCCCCCGAAGGCCAGCAATCAATGGCTGCTGGTTCTCAACAGGGTCACTGTGGGTCTGGTTCTCAGCAGCATCATTCTGGGGTTGGTTCTCAGCAGGGTCATGTTGGAGATGATGTTAGCCAACAACATCAAGGTTTCCATCAATTTCAATATTTTTTCATTAAATTTGTACGACTTTTTTTACACGTGTTTTTTCTAATATACGAAATTATATATATATTGATGCAGAGGCTAAAAATGTTCGAGCCAGTGGTCAAAAAAGACGCAGGGCAGTGCGCTACATTGAAGAAGAAGGCTGTCAACCTAGCACAACTTATCCGGCTGAGATTACTGATATACCATGGGAAACGAACATGGCGGAATGCACCTTACAAAGGTGTCAAAGCCTTTATGCAAAATTTCAAAGAGATCTCCAGGATTTGTCTCTACCTGCTGAGAGTAGACAAATCTTAGAAATAGTTACACATTCATTGAGTGAAATGGTAAAAGTGTACAAAGATTTGGGGCCAACCACTGATTCGTTTGTAGAAGTGATGAGAAAGAGAAGAGAAACAGTGATAGGTCCCGATAAATGGAAGGACATAAAAAAAATAGTTTCAAGAGCGGAGGCTAAGTCAATGTTTAATTATAAGGAAGGGCCAAAAAGAAAAATGTTGAAGGTGCAGTATTTCAAGCACCCAGACAAAGCACAATATTTGTATAGTCGACATCTTGCGGCCTTTGGAAGGCTTCCATAGAACGATGAGGTTCCTCTTTATTTTGCACAAATTTTTTATGCAGAATTTTTTTTGGGTATGAAACACGACTACAATGACCTTCCTTCAGAATTTTTTGGCCCGGGGAGAGGTCGATTATATCAACGTAAGGGCGCTAAGCGAGATGTGGAGTTGCCTCGCCCTGAGCTGCCATTGGTGAGTCGACCGTCTCGAGTCGAAACCCTGCAATCAGAGATGGATGTGACTTCTCAAATAAGTTGTGAAGCAAGAGATGTTATGATCGAAAATGTTCATAGTGGATTGAGTGGAGTCGATATTGGCTTAAATCGACAAAGAGCACGTGAAAATGCACGTGCCAATTTTGTTTATCATATAGATGAGGAGATTTACAACATGAATGTTGAAGATCTCCGAACATATGCAATAAATTGTCGCAATGGTCTGCAAGACCTAATTTTTCATGAGGAAGAGGGCACCGGAATGGTATGTGTTAGTGACCTTAGGGTTTGAAATTATATTTACATATACATGTGTACAATTTGTAATAAATACATGTGTATGTACACATGTATACATTTATTTGTATGTGCACATTAATCTAACAAAAATGTATGATTATATGTTAAAACACCATTTGCAGTTCTCAGGCATGATGCGTGATGAAAATGTTAATATTACGTTCGGGACCTCTGGCTCAAACGATGCAGCTGGGTCTAACCATCATGATATGTTGGCACATGTATGTTAGTGTTTTTTAAGTGACTCTAAAATAAATAATTGTTGCCACACATGTACATGTATGTATATATATAATTCGATAAAATGTTTTAATAGGTACCGATTCCGTCTGATGTTTTTGGGATGCCGGTACCTTCTTCTTCTTTAGGAGATATACCTTCTACTTCATTGGGAGATGTACAAGTATGGACAATTTTTCACAAGTTCAAAATTTATGTTACCTCAAAAAGTTCCATTAAAAATTGAGATATATAGAGAGAGATCTATACTTTGAGTTATTTAAAAAATTTTGAATCTAGGTTTGTATAGAAGATTTTTTTAATCCGAGGACTTTAGCGACGGAGATAGGAACATCCACAGCATTTGAAGAAGTTTTCTTTAGTTCTTTTTTAACATCCACAGCATTTGAGATATACACGTGCATTTTCATTTGAAAGTTTTTAATTTATATAAATTATTTATGTATATATATATATATTTATATCTAACTGTACATGTATATTGTACAGGTTACCACTGGAGATGTTTTTATGGCAGATCCTGTTCATCAAATGGAGAGGCAACCTTACGAGGTATTGTGTGATTTTTTTGTTATATTTTTTTTTTTACATGAATTTCTATATATATATATTCTCATTCAAGTACATGTGCATTGTGTATGTAGGTTTCCTATTTACAGGATAGGGAGCTAACCGAGACCCAGAGGCTAGATCCTCCATTTGATGGACAAGATATACAGTAGATTTGATATGATTTCAAAATTTAGATGGTTTTAAAATTTGTTAAACTTGATACAGTTTGATGCTTGAGTGAGATTTACAATTTTTGGACATATTTTATTACAATATGTTTTTTGGACATATTTTTGGACATATGTTAAATGTTTTTGTTGGATAGTTGAATTATAATTGGCATGGCATGTGATATTTAATGTTAAATGTTTTTGTTAGATAGTTGAATTATAATTGGCATGGCATCTGAAGCTTTTAAAACTACATGAATGATAGAATGTGAACCTACATTTGCACATGTGGTAAATTTAAATGTTACTTGTAACAAGACAATCCCCATTGATTTCATTACAGTATATGTTGATTTCTGATTTGATATAATTGCACACATATGATGGTACATTACTTGTAAAGTCATTGGATTAATAGTGTTCATTGATTTCAGTGTTCTTTGGATGGTTTTAGTACTTTTGGCATGTGAATGTGAAGTAATGTTGTCATCTGAATTACATTTGATGTGTGATATTTAATGTTAAATGTTTTTGTTGGATAGTTGAATTATAATTGGCATGGCATGTGATATTTAATGTTAAATGTTTTTGTTGGATCTAGTTGAATTATAATTGGTATGCCATCTGAAGTTTTTAAAACTACATGAATGATAGAATGTGAACCTACATTTGCACATGTGGTAAATTGAAATGTTACTTGTAACAAGACAATTCCCATTGATTTCATTACAGTATATGTTGATTTCTGATTTGATATAATTGCATGTATGATGGTACATTACTTGTAAAGTCATTGGATTAATAGTGTTCATTGATTTCAGTGTTCTTTGGATGGTTTTAGTACTTTTGGCATGGCATGTGATATTTAATGTTAAATGTTTTTGTTGGATAGTTGAATTATAATTGTCATGGTATCTGAAGTTTTTAAAACTACATGAATGATAGAATGTGAACCTACATTTTCACATTTGGTAAATTGAAATGTTACTTGTATAAGACAATCCCCATTGATTTCATTACAGTACATATGTTGATTTCTGATTTGATATAATTGCATGTATGATGGTACATTACTTGTAAAGTCATTGGATTAATAGTGTTCATTGATTTCAGTGTAAGCGCAAAAAATTATTGACAATGTAGAATGATTTTCGTGTTATAATAATTAAACCTAATAATATTGGAGAGCAAGAGAGACTTGAGGTATGGTGTTTACTACAAGAGTTTGAGCTAAATATTTAAATGGTTTATCTATATTTCATAAAATAGTTTAAGATTGATCACAAGAATTAAGAGAATGTCTCGGTCCATCATTGGTATGGTCCATAATAGAATGATCATCCATGTCAATGACTCTTAAGTCTATCTTTCCAAACCATGACCCTACTCTCACGTGTGCCTTTCATGACACCAGTCACTGCTTTCATCCTTGAGTTGACTGCCTTGAAAGCACTCAAATCTTTCTCGATGCTAGCCTTCCTCTTTCTAAGAGATGAAGCTGCCTTTCGACTTAGGAAGCTATGGGTAGCCCCCGTGTCTATCAAAGCAGAGAAATTTTTCCCATGTACAGTTGTAGACATGAATCTCAAGTCCAAGGAACTTTCATCATCATTCCTCCTCCTTGTCTTGCGCCTTACTTTCGCAATCTTCTTCAACATTTCCTCTTCCAATATGTCTTTCGAACTAGCCCTTGGCTTAACAGTTCTTTTCACATATCTCTTCTCATGAAGCTCCATAGAACAATTCGATCCTGGGTCTGCTTGAATTGGTTCAAGCTCTTTCCTTTTCGAATTCTATCTAATTGCTCCAATACGACATATATTGACTCCTTCCAAACGAAGTGCACCAATCCTCATAGTGTGGTTGTCTTCTTTTCCAAGTGTGCTAACACATGCATTTTCTTTCTTCAAACCAATAGGTTTCGGATCAAGAAAGTCCCTCTTGATATTATCTTCCATGTTCTTGACTTTAGCCTGCAACGTGGTGCTTCTTTCCTTCAAGTGAGCCCTTTCCATAAAGAGTTCTTGAAGTCTTTGTTCACCTTGTCGTATCTCCATGTCAAGCTTTTCAATTTCAGCAGTTTGTCTAGAAAGTCCATCCTTGGAATTTCTTGGGTGAAAAACCAAGTAGGTTGAACCAACTTTGGTCTAGTGCATTGGAATTCATTAAAGAATTGGTCATTGCCGCTGCTTCAAGCTAGGAGTGAGCATCGTCACCAACCTAGATTTAATATTTTACACTCCCTAGGGTGAATGATACTTTAAATTGATTGACAATCTAAGACTTTCGAATTTTTCCGAATGCCAAATGATCTTACAAAGTTAGTATTTATAATATCCTAGTAGGTCATTCGGTGACAACTTTTACCGGAAACTTGAAACGACTTTGGCATGTGATATTTAATTTGTTAAATGTTTGTGCAGAGTTGGTGAATTATAATTGGCATGGCTTAACAATGCTTTTCACATATCTCTTCTCATGAAGCTCCATAGAACAATTCGATCTTGGGTTTGCTTGAATTGGTTCAAGCTCTTTCCTTTTCGAATTCTGTCTAATTGCTCCAATACGACATATATTGACTCCTTCCAAACGAAGTGCACCAATCCTCTTAGTGTGGTCGTCTTCTTTTCCAAGTGTGCCAACACATGCATTTTCTTTCTTCAAACCAATAGGTTTCTGATCAAGAAAGTCCCTCTTGATCTTATCTTCCATGTTCTTGACTTTACCCTGCAACGTGGTGCTTATTTCCTTCAAGTGAGCCCTTTCCATAAAGAGTTCCTGAAGTCTTTGTTCACCTTGTCGTATCTCCATGTCAAGCTTTTCAATTTCAGCAGTTTGTCTAGAAAGTCCATCCTTGGAATTTCTTGGGTGAGAAACCAAGTAGGTTGAACCAACTTTGGTCTAGTGTATTGGAATTCATTAAAGAATTGGTCATTGGCGCTGCTTCAAGCTACGAGTGAGCATCGTCACCAACCTACATTGAATATTTTACACTCCCTAGGGTGAATGATACTTTAAATTGATTGACAGTCTAAGACTTTCAAATTTTTCCGAATGCCAAATGATCTTACAAAGTTAGTATTTATAATATCCTAGTAGGTCATTCTATGACAACTTTTACCGTAAACTTGAAACAACTTTGGCATGTGATATTTAATTTGTTAAATGTTTTTGTTGGATAGTTGAATTATAATTGGCATGGCATGTGAAGTTTTTAAAACTCGAGTTTTGGATGGTTTCAATCTACATTTTTCATGTGATATTTAATGAACTTTAAATGTTAAATGTTTTAATGATGCACAATATATAATCAAAAGGGTTTTAAAACTTAAAGTTTTGGATGGTTTCAATTTACAACTTAAAGTTTTGGATGGTTTCAACCTACATTTGCACATATGGGAAATTGAAATTATGTTACTTGTAACAAGACAATCCCCATTGATTTCATTGTATATGTTGATTTCTAATTTGATATAATTGCATGTATGATGGTAGCATTACTTGTAAAGACATTGGATTAATAGTGTTCATTGATTTTAGTGTAAGCGCAAAAAATTATTGACAATGTAGAACGATTTTTGTGTTATAATAATTAAACCTAATAATATTGGAGAGCAAGAGAGATGAGGTATGGTGTTTACTACAAGAGTTCGAGCAGGTCATTCGGTGCTGACTTTTACTGGAAACTTGAAACAAAGAGAATCTATCTTTGGCTAGGACATCATGTAAGATGCTTGACATAAACAGTAAAATTGTACTTAAAAGCTGAGATTCGGGCAAGTGGGGACAACCACTTGTTATCTCGTCCCTTGGAGGCTAGGCCATATGGGGACCGAATCTGACTTTACAAAATAAAGTGAAATAATTTGTACCATATGGTCGAAGAACATATACAAGAACAATTAATATACAAGAACAATTAATTTCATTCTAGAATATATATATCCAACACATATTTAACATTTTTAATCAATGCACATGTATAGAAAAACTACTTTCAGTTGATACTAGAGCACGTGCTTGTACCCAAAAAATTTGTAACATCTGCAAACCACAAATAACATAAGCAGCTCAATTTTTAGTTGAGTACTGAAAGGTCTAAAACATATTTAATCCAAAGATAATAAATTGTTGGACACTTCAATCAAAAAAATTCTAATGGAATTCCATCTTCAATAATCCGTTCATGATCGGATTTTGACATTTTCCATTTCTTAATTTTTGATTTTTTCTTTGATTGAACTTCTATCAACTTTATGCATGCTGCACACACCAAGTGACTATATTGACAACTTATGGAATCAGGTTCATAGTCTTCGAAGTAAACAAAGTCTCCACTTTGACGAGTTTGTTTGAAAAAATAACCTTTCAGTATAATAGACCCTTTGTCATACTTAAATCCGTGATCATTATAGTCTTGTAATAATTTCATTTTTTGTTCAGTGCAACGCATCAAATAATACTTCACATTTTCATCGTTGTCAATAGGTGCAATTACAGCAAAAACATCTCCTACACAATAAAATAAATTTAACATTTAATTATGCATATTTAAATTTATTTGTAGATCTTTAAGTCATTAAAAAGTAATTCAAATATTACCTTCTCTAAGAAGATCAGAAACTCGATCACCGTCGGATGATATTGTAGTTTCATCTGATTCCATTTCTTCAAACATTGCAACAGACATTTTTCCCTTTGTATTTAGCTCTGTATGTTTCCAATCGTTCACATACATTTTGTTTTCACAGACGTCATTGGATTTTGTGTTGTCTATGCAAACATCACAAAAACAAGAATATTTTCTTTTATCCAATGCAAACACATTTGTGGATAATTTTGTTTGAATTGAATGCAATTTTCGAGTCCCTTTTATTGTTCCAACCTCATTTCCAATTGATCTATTTACGTCTCCGATTCCAATATGCCAGAAAAACCTTTATATGGAAAATTAGAAAAATAATTTGTAAATATGATATCAAAATACAATTAAAAATAATCATTTCATGATAAATGTACAATGTTTAAAATTAGATTTCCAATATAAATTAAATTGAATATACCTTCGCACTTCTTGATGGGTTTTTCTCATGGCTTAGAGCAGCGATGCACCATTGAACAACTTCTTCAACGTTCACAAGTCGGCTTGCAGAGTGGTTCATTTGATATCTTCGAAGTACTCGTTTTATGCATGCTCCTGCACTGTCATGTTCTCCTTTTCCATGGCCAGTCTCAAAGAAATTCCAACAATGTTTAATGTAGGTTTTCTTATGAAGATGACACAACCAAAAAAATGATCGTGCAGATTTGAATTGACCTGCGCATCCGTCTGACCATATCCAATGTTCATTGAATGTTATTCCACGATTTTTCAATGAATCATAAATTTTTCCAAAACAATGTTGTACAAAACATGTATCATGCGTACGATCGTCATTGATATAAAAATGATATTCTTTAATGATATGTCGATTTTCACTCGTGCTTTCTATATGATCGACATTTTGTTCAGCATGTCTATATAGAATATGGACGAGCATGGAGACTTGGTCAGAGTGATAGTATTCACTCTGAATTTCTTTTTGTGGAACAAATGTGTAGTTTTCTGCAAAATCAATCACTGACAAAATGGTTCCCGGTGGAAAAACTTCACGAGATTTTTTGAATTGCAAGTCTTGCCATCGAGCTCTATGGGAATGCATGGTGTATTTGTAAATTTCTGCTTCAAACTTTCTCAAAAAGTCTATTAGAAAAATTTCGTCTTCTCGTAATTCGATTCTTTTAACACTATCTGCACCTTGAATCGATGTACTGGTATATTCATATATCTTCCATTTCACTTTCATGTTGGACAATGATTGATCATTTATATCAATATGATATTTGTTTTGAAATTTAGTCAAATTTCCACAATCATCGCATTTTTTACCACCAACACATTTCTTTTTGTAAAATAGTTCGTCGCTTTCTCTTTCACATAGAATTTGAGATACGAATTCACGGATAGTGGAAGGAGGAGGTGAATCCTTCCATAATGTTCTACCGAAATCAAGGAATGTGTCATAATATAACTCAAATTCCACATGATAACGGCACCAACAAGTGTCGCGTACGGTGATAGGTTTTACATACCATGGTTTTTGTTGAACAAAAGCACTGAGTGAAACTTGAATTTGACGATTCTCTTCTTTGAACTTGTTGAATAACTCTATTTGAGTGGTTTCCAAGAGATGTTTTTCATGTTCTTCGTATTGATTTCTTGCTATTCTTCTTCGCATCACATGTCTTGCAGTGGGTGAAACACGCGAATTGTTCTTCCAATATTCATATATTATTTTTTTAACATCTTCTCCAAGTCTATCTTCGTATGGTTGCCTACAAATAGCTCTCCAACAAGCGAGTTCATCATTTACATCTATTTGCAGTCGAAATTTTCGATGTTTGTGCAGATTTTTTCGCGAGGTTCCCAGTGCTCATGCCATAGATGTTAGATTCAAACGATTCTCTTGAGTACTTGGTGAAACCATTTCCATTTGTATTCCTCTACGTATATTTGAAACATCTTTATCTCTAGATCTCTTAATTGACTCTATAGCACTAATATTTTTTATCACCTCTTCTTTCATTTTTTTATCTTTGGTTGATTTTCAAATACCCAATAGTGTCGTCGCTTCTTTTAATTTCCTTGATGATAGGATACCTTTCAACATTTGAGCTTGAACTGTCACTTGCTCAGTTTTGAAAAACGTTTCCAAAATTTTATCGACACGATATCGTATAACATAGTCAGGTTTTTTATCTCCATATGTGTGAGTGTCGACATTTTCTAACATCTCATTATCGATCGTGATTTCATCTGTACATATTCGAAAAAATAGTACATATTCAATAAATAACTAAATTAATAAATATGTCAATAAATATTAGGAAAATTTTAAATATATCAATAGATCATAATATTTACATTTACATACCTGATTCAATTTCTGCCTGAGGTTGATTTTCTTCTTCAAAATTTTGAGGAGTATCTTTGTCTGTTTACATTAAACAAAATATTTTTCAAACTAGTTCATCAAAATAAAAATTAAGCTTCACATTCTACATTGGGAAAATTTTAAAAATATATCAATAGATCATAATATTTACATTTACATACTTGCTTCAATTTCTGCTTGAGGTTGATTTTCTTCTTCAATATTTTGAGGAATATCTCTGTCTGTTTACATCAAACAAAATATTTTTCAAACTAGTTCATCAAATAAAAATTAAGCTTCACATTTTACATTAGGAAAATTTTAAATATATATCAATAGATCATGTAATATTTACATTTACATACCTTCTTCAATTTCTTCTTGAGGTTTATTTTCCTCTTCAATATTTGAGAGAGCTTCTAACTTTCTTTTGCGATATTGTCTCGTCTCTTCTCTACGTTCCTCAGGCTTTCTTTTTCGATCATATTTTCTCACACAAGTTCTTCGATTTCCCATGATAATAGGGTAGGAGGTTCAAAAAATTTCCTTCAAAAAATTAGACAATAACTCAATTACAAAGAATATCACAAAAGATTTAATTAAAAAAAATCTTTTCTAAAAAATACGTAATCCAATCCAAAACACGTACATACCTCTAAGAAAAATCACACCGCCTCCAAGAAATGTCTTCCAAAAAAATTCTTTAAATCCAAAATGTGAAGAAAAATTTTTGAACAAAGAAGCTCAAAAGATTTATTTCAACACAAAACATGTACATACCTCCAAGAAAAATCACGTCGCCTCCAAAAAATGTCTTCCAAAAAATTTCTTTAAACTCAAACTTTGAACCTCCAAGAAAAATCACGCCGCCTCCAGAAAATGTCTTCCAAAAAAATTTTTTAAACCCAAACTTTGAAGAAAAGTTTTTGAATTCAAACCAAGTTGTAAAATTAAATGAAGTGCGAAATGTGCGAAAATTGTGAATCATTTCGCGGCAATTTATATTGACGCGAAATATGTGTTTTGTAGGGGGCTCCACAAAAATTTCCGGCCGACGGAGAATTGCACAATAGTTCGGCCGAACTTTTGATAAAAAGTTCGGCCGAACTATTAAGCCGTTAGTTTTAGCGGCCCGTAAGCGGAAAACATAGTTCGGCTGAACTTTCACTAATAGTTCGGCCGAACTAACGCGTCACCGATTACGCAGAACCAAGCTCTGAAAATGGTTCTGCAACTTTGGACTGATTAAACTCCATGAAAACTTGTTAATTAACTGTCGGAACCAAGACAAGCATTTTCAGAATTGAATCTACTTTCAGGAAATATAAATTTTATGGAATTTCGTAAACGTTTATTAATTTTAATTATTTTTCTAATAAAATGAGTGCAAACAATTTTTGAGGGTCACCGTGATTTAGTGAAATCAAAATTTTGTATCTCCCAAATACATTGTAAAAAAAAATTGAAAAATTATGGGGCATTACATTGGTCCGTTGACTGTAATGGGTAGCTTTTAGATTTTTAGTTTATAACTTGTATGTTAAGAAATTTGTTGCCACGCGAAACATATAAAAAATACACAGTTTTTCGTATTGGACCAGTTCAGAAAATTATAGTAATTATGATATGCATCCATCTGCTTTGTAAATATGACGAAACCAAAGTAGACTCTGTCTAGATTGTTGTAACACATTTGGTTTTTTCAAAAACACAAATTTTCAATGAATACAACGTTGCCACATAACATGACTTTCTTATGAATTCTTTGATTGTTAAGAAACACACACTCAAAGAAACGCTAAGTTGACATATCAAATCTGCATAAAAAAATTTCAAAAAATAAGTAATAGAAAGCTAACAAAATTTCTCAAAACTTTTATTTTTATCGCAAAATGAAATTCTACACAGAAAAATTGTTATAGTTTGCAGAATGTTGAAGAACCGAAAAAAATGAAAATTTTTTCTCAAAAAAGGGCAAAAAGTGTAACCGAGCTTCACATTTTCACCCAAATTCATTTTCTTAATTCTATTTATTGTAAGCTTATGAGAAAAATAGAAGACAGAATGAGAGAATGCATGTAGAATGGAGCCGAGGAACAGTAAGAAGGGATTCTAAGCATGCATCAAAAGATAATTAACTATGTTCTTTGAAAATTATTTTCATTTCATATGGGGCATGATGGTATAATAATTGAATTTATTTGCAAGGAAAAGTTCATATGATAAAGAATGAAGATTATTTCTTGAGAAAACCTCTATATAATTTCTCAGATAGATGAATAAGTGTTTTATTCATCGAATTATTAAAATATTTCATGTGTTTTGAATTCATAAAAGCCTTTCATGGCTAAATAATTTTGTGAATTTCATGAGTTATTCGAAAATAGGGTCCAAATATGCCTTTATATCTCCAAAACCAGGATAGATATGTAAAAATTGAAGGAGGTTTTTGTAAAAGAGGATGCTATGACCAAAGGCCTCTTTCATATTTTAAAAATTTGTTTCCCATGTCTTGAAAACCTTGTCCAAAATAGATGACAAAAATAGGGGATTATTTAATATTTAAATCTGCAAAAATGAGCTACAAATATTCATTCGAATATTCCAAACCGTAACACCAGTGTAAAAAATGAGAGAGGTTATTTTTAATGAACCAGTTACAAACACAAAAATCTTTGTTTTTTCTAAAAAATGATTCCAATTATTTGGAAACCATGTCAAAAGTTGATGAAAAAAACATGAAATTGTTTAATATTTTCATTTGAATCTTTAAAACCGTGACACCTATTGAAACAATGAGAGCGGTTATTTTTAATAAGCATGTTCCAAAAAAAAAACCTCCTTTTGATTTCCTAAATTTGTTTCCATATGTTCGTAAGACGCATCCAAAGTGGATGAATAAAACAGGAAAAAGTAAAGTAAACGAGAGTGCTTCTATTTGATTTTTTCAATCGAATAAAAATAATTGTTTATGTATATATAGACATAATAATTATGTTGATAATATTAAAAAATATATATATTTCATTTAAGATATTTCCAAGTATGTGCTCATGATGCAAAGGCATTAAAAGTTTAAAGAGAAATATTGGATTATTGAAAAGAGTATGTGCTTAGGTGCACATGAATAATTATCTAGTATATTTGATCTACTAGAATTGATTAATTGATTTTACATGCATGAGGAGCTTGAGTCATGCAAAAATATATAAATAATTGTTGTGAGAAGTATTTCACATAAAACCTTTGCATAAAAGACAATTGGTTGTGTTATTTGAGGAGTTGTTATTCATGTTATTTCCTGTGGAGATATTACAAATCTCTCTGATGTGTGAAATGATAAGAAAATATTTTGTATTTCATGCACAATAGCTAGTGAGTTAGCTATCTTTTGGAAAAGGAATAATTAGTGTGTTAAATTACTTGGATATATATATATTAGAAGAAAATGAGATGTGGCACTCGTAGAATTTTGTATTTTTATAAACACCTACAAGGGAATTCCACCCCCTTTTGCATTGCTAGTTCAGACTCTATGAAAAAACCAAAGCAACTTATAAAGCAAAGGATGAGTATACCAAAAAATAACCATAGTCTCCTTTTTGAAGGAAATATTCTTAAATATTATTATCAGTGGGGATAAAAGTATATGAAAAAACTCCACTATAATATTAAATGTGAGGCTATGTGGAGGTCGCCTAGGATTTAGAAACCTAGGAGGATTTGTCTACTGCAAGGGGATTACATCCCTACTAAAAAACCTAGGCACAACCCAAGCCCCTATATCATTGAAAAAATGAAACAAACACCTTCCATCAAAGTCAAATTTCTTGAGATATTAACCTAACTGTTTGCTAGGTGTCATCACATTTAATTCCATTGTCTGCTGGGTGTTATAGTCATTTCATATTTATTTCAATTTAGTCGAGTTTCAATTCAGTCATTTATTGTTGATTATTTCTATGTAATCTATTTAACTATTTTTAATATTGACAAGAGTAATATCTACTCCACATTTTTTCTATTAATTCTATGCTGAAATTTCCTAAGGTAAACCACTTAGCTTCTTCTCTTCAGTCAAAGGTTGTAATATATTGGTTCAATGGCTTCTGACCTAAATTTTGTTATTTACATCATGGGGTATTTTCATCCACAATCATAACTATGATATCTATTTATGCTCTAAATGTTTTTTAATTGTCCAATTTGATACTCAAGATGACTTGGAGAAAGTCTTACATGAGGGTCTTTGGTTTTTTGGAAGAGTTAGGCTTGCATCACCCCATGGTTTCCAGATTTCGTTGCCACAAAGAGTTAATAATGTTAGTATGGATGAGGCATCAAAATCTCTGCCTCCCTTGTTGGCATCAAAGGTTCTACAGGAAATAAAAAACACTCTTAGAAATTTAAAAAAGATGGACCATGAAAGAACAAAAAAAGGAATATTCACTTTTGCTATAATTTGTGTTGAAATTGGCATTAACAAAGGTCTAATTGAACACATTCAAATAAAACATAAAAACATTCGGTGGAACCAAGAGCTAGATTATGAGAACATGAAATTCCATTGTTGTATATGCTATCAAAGAGGTCAGTTGCATAAAACTTTTCGACAAAAAAAAACCCAAAAAATAAAAAGGACCAAGTCCAAAAATCAAAAGGAACACAACCCTTTGATTTCCATTTCTAAGAGGAAGAAGTAGAGGAGACAATGGAGAACCATTTAAAAAAAAGAATATGTGGATGCACAGGACCAAAATGAAAATGTGTCTCACTTGCGAAATGACATAGAAGCACAAGATACCCAAGCAACAAAATCGTAGGAAAATGTAGCAAACCAAAAAAATGGGATGGATGACACAAAAATAACACATGTTTTTTAGATTTTAGACTAAGATAAAGAATCCCTAACAAAGGAAATAGCAATAGAATTGGAAATGGTTCTCGTTGAAGAAAATTCAGAAGGATGGCATAAAATACAAAAAATGAAAGGAAAAAAAGAGAAGTTACATGGTTATCATTCTTCACTTCGAATGTTTTCATTTTGTATTTTTTAACAATTTTTTCTCTTTAGCTCAAATTCCATGAGGTGTATCTACTAAATCTATGAGCATATGAAAAATGTATTTTTTTTTATCCTTTCAATATAAATAAAATTACGGGTGTTTTTTCTAGAGAAAAAAATATTAACAACATTAATTATAAATAAATATTTTGTTAATTTAATATAATTATTTTATTGCATCATGAGACACTCTATAGCATAACATGTGGGTGATATGTAGGCATAATGTAATTAAATCTTAGTATATTAACATAATTTAAATGTTGTCTCTATTACACATTACATATAGTAGAGCATGGAAAATTTTAGGGGCTAATATTTGCAGGTGGACTAATTTTCCATGATTTTTCCAAAAAAAGGATTTGCCAATTTCCATTTTTTATAAAAATGATCCGCCCAAATTTTACAATATAAAATTATTTTATGTTAAAAATCACCAACATTATATAGAGATTATATATAAAATAATTATAAAGTTCAATAATTTTACAAATACATCAATACAGATTTTATAGTTTGCATATTAGGTACTATTGAGATTCGCCTTTTTTTTAAACTTCAAAATGATTTCCCATTCTTAAAATTTTCCTTGTAGTAGAGATGCACATTGAAAAATATATAATGAAAATTAAAATGATATATGATCATGTCCTAGCTCAATCCTTTCCATTGACAACATATAGAATTTTTTACTCCTAAGAGCTAAATTAATTTCCATGCATCTTATCTAAAATTTTTCTAAGTTAATAAAAGCTTCATCAAAAGAAATTTCATATACTAAAATTTCATCCATACATACAAGTACACATTCATGTATCAGATCAAAAAAATGGCTAATATTTCTCTTCGGAATGTAGTTGGTGCATTGCACAAACTAAAGGGTAAGGCCTTATAAGCATATTTTTCCTAGGGATATGTGCAAGTTGTTTTGTCTTGATCTTATAAATATATCTTCATTTTATTGTATCCATTGATTCCTTATAGGAAATGTACATATTTTTTCCTATCTAACGTATCTATGACTTGATCGATAAATATAAGGAAAAATGACCTTTCAAGACTGATTTGTTTAATTGTCTATAGTCTACACAAGTTCGCCATTTCTCATTTTTATAGGATCTACAACTAAAGGAGAATCCCACTAAATATTAGATATGGGATAGGTTAAATCTACTTTAAATCTACTTTTATAAATTTTAAAGTTATTTGGTCATTATATCCTTTATCATTGGATTCATTCTACATTGTGTATAACATTCTCTTCTATCTAGATATGATGTATGCATTTATCTAGGTGGATACCTTGCATGTCAATGTAGTCCTAGGAAAATGCTTTAGAATATTTTCTTCATAATTGAATGAATTGATCCTCTTTATATTCTTCTAAATGAGAATTTATATTCAATTATTTCATAAGACTAATTTTAACAGTCCTACTATGAGAATTTTTTTCTAAATTCACATGAATATTAGTCTGAAATAAAAATTGCAAGGAATTCATTGTGCAATTTTCCTAAAATATTTGTTGTGAAAAATGATTTGTAGCAATGTACTTCATGATTTTTAACCATTTTGCAATATCTAAATTAGAGATGAAATGCTTAAGTAAATTATCATTTTTTTCTTCCTGAAAATTAATAGCCTGAGTAACATACAAGAGAGGTTGAATTTGTGGTTTTTTAAATCTATTTCTTCAAGCTAAGACATTTGTTCAATTTACTTAAGGATTTAATAGGAGGATAGAATGTGATTCACTTAAGGCTTTACATTTATGCTCTTAAACAATAAACGAATCCATCCCCTATGACCCACACTTAAATCCTCATAGACATAAGTATATTTTAATAGGACTGTGTAGGCTGATAATATTTGAACCAACCACTTGGTCTCTTCTCTCACATAACCAATAAGGAAAACCCTAAATTTCTTATCGAGCTCCATTACTTCCTTGGGATAGTCTTATTTTCAACTGTTTCTATTTTGGTCCAACATTATTATTAATAATAAGGTTAATAATGTGATAATATTATCGAAACTAATACTAAATAATATTAGTGAAAAACATACACTCTCTTGGCTCCAACCTAAGGGTAATAAAGCTCAAATAGACATTGTAACTCAAAAAATCATTTTCAAGGGCTCGAACCTAACAAACAAGTTGAGCCATAAGAACTGTAATAAGATTTTAAGCACTACACCTTGATGTACAGATTTAGCCCTCCTTCCCTATCTTTCCCATTAACCTATCCTTTTATTTTTGCACAAATTTGGAATTAGTTGTTGAGATATCTACCAAATCTATCCCTAAAAATATCTTGTGTTTTCAAGATTGATTATGAGATTAGTTATAGACAACGAGTTATTTTCATATGAAATAAAGCCATTGATGGATGGTAATTTAACTTATAATTTTCCATTCTCTAAAGTTGTGCTTGTCCTATCAATATCATAGCATAGAATGTTTTTTAAACTCGTCTTAAATCTGTCACAAATTTGAAATATATATATATATATCATTTTATTTAATTGATATTTATTTTTTTAAGGTAGTAGAGTTAATTATAAATTTTTTTCCTATATCTATTAATCAATATTTTAATTGCTAACATCAATATTTATTTATCGAGTTGTTTTTAATGGGACTTTTTCGAAACTTTTTCATGGATTTTTCCAATCTAATTTCTCTTAAATCTGGGAGGAATTCATTGAAATCACAAGCTTGATGGGTAATGCCTACAAAATCCAAGTGCTCTAGTGGTTTTTGATAGTGTTGTATCCATATATATATAGAGAAAAAAAACTAGTTTAAATAGAAAAAATCATGATTTCACCTCAAATTTTTCTATTGCATTCAGGGACCAGAAACTCAATAAAATCGTATTAAAGACAACTCCTTGAGATATTCAAGGCATATAAATAATATGGTTCAATGAATAAATGAAGATAATGAGACCATTAGTCGTAGACCATCAATTACAATGATCTGAAATTATGACATGGGGGTAGTCCAGTATAGGGGTAGATCTAAGACTAGAAACTTAAACATGTTGGGGGTAGTCTATTATGGGGGTAGATCTCAGGTAAAAACGTACATCAGGAGGAACGAGAGAGAGAGAGAAAGAGAAAGAGAGAGAGAGAGAGAAAGAGAGGGATACATAGATATATTGGAGAAAGAGAGTGTAAGCTTTAGGGCTGATATAGAAAGACAAAGGGAGATAGAGATCTTGATGGAAGGTGAAGAGAAGGAAGAAGAGAGAGATGGACAGAGGGAGGGAGGGCTATAGAGGTTGATAGATATGGAGTGAGAGAGTGTGTGTGTTTCGGGGGCTGAGATAGATATATAAATAAGGAGGGACGAATCGAAATATATATATATATATATATATATATATATATATATATATATATATATATATATATATATATATATATATATATATATATATATATATATGGAGCGGGAGAGAGGGAAGGACATTTCTTGTCATAGATGCATTGATTTCAGTGTAACTGGAAATTTCTAATCTCATTTGATTTCTTCCACTAGATGAATTGATTTTAGTGCATACGTTGATTTCTAAAGAAATTTGATTGCTTGCACTAGAGGCATTGATTTCAGTGTATATAACAATTTCTAATCATATTTGATTACTTGACCTAAATGCATTGATTTCGATGTAGATGTTGATTTCTAATACTATTTGATTGCTTGCACTAAATGCAATGATTTAAGTGGACATGGTGATTTCTAATCCTATTTGATTTCTTGCACTAGATACATTGTTTTCAATGTAGATGTTGATTTATAATTATATTTTTTTTTTTGCACTAGATGCATTGATTTCAATGTAGGTTATTTATAATCCTATTTGATTGCTTGCAGGAAATGCATTGATTTCAGTGTGGATGATGATTTCTAATCCTATTTCTTTGCTTGCACTAAATGCATTACTTTCAGTGTAGATGTTGGTTTATAATCCTATTTGCTTACATGCACTAGATATGGATTTCTAATTCTATTGATTATTTTCATTAGATGCATTGATTTCAGTGTAGAAGTTGTTTTCTAATATTATTTAATTTCATGCATTAGATGGATTGATTTCATTGTAGATGTTGTTGACTATGTTCTTATTATTCACATTTTCTATCATTCAACACTATTACATTGTCAGTTTGCATTCAATTTTTTTTATTTTTATTTTTTCCGTTTTTCATCATTACAGTTATTAGCAATATTTATCATCTCAAAAAAAAATGGTAACTAAGAGAAAATGAAATTAAAATGGCCACCATAACTAATAAAATTGATAACTAAAATGATGAGATTAATATCAAACATATTTATCATATTTAAAATAATTATATTAATATTATATTTATTTGCATATTATTGATCAAATTAATCATATCTTCTATAGGTTTTTCTTGGCACCACAATACTAAAACCATACATCCAGCTTAAGCACAAGACTAAAACCATCGTAGATCCATCTAACTCCAAATCTATAAGTTTTTTACTAACAAATGCGGTTTGCACCTAGAGAGATTTGATCTCTTTAGGCCCTTGATAGATCTTGAGTTAAGATGAATTTAGGATGATATATTAGAGATGTTGTAATGTCTTATCTTGTATTTTTTAATATTTTAACTTTGTCAAATTACATCTAAAAATAAAAAAAATAAAAAAAATATATAATTAAATAATAAATTAGATATATATATATATATATATATATATATATATATATATATATATATATTTATTTATTTATTTATTTTTAAAAAATAATATAATATTATTTAATATAATATATTTTTAAGATTTTTAAATAAAATTATTCATTTTTTAACTAGATCAAAATAAATAAAAATAAAAAAAACTCTACTCCAATAAAATATATTTAGATTTGATGGAGACTTGATAGATTCACAGTAAAAATGGATCTAAGTTATATATATAATATTTGAATTAAATATTAAGAAGTCATTTTCTAGACGAATAAATGAAGAAAATATAGGTTGCAAAAGGGTTCATAAATGTTGGAATTTAATTTCCAACTGCCCGTATAAGTTAGTAGGACAACAGAATTTAATTGTGAAAGGATTGAAAGGCGACAGAGTTAAGGTTGATGGCAAGTTGAAGAGAGGCGACTTTAAATGAAGAAGTGGTGGGAGTGTTGCTCTTAGCAGTAGCAACAACTGCATTAAAATCCCCCAAACATATTTATTCCAGAGGCGACAATATTACGTAGGGGCAGCATAGCTCGAGCAGCTGGAGGAGTGGAGACCCACGGAAAGCTGATGTCATCCTCAGTTGGGCCCACTCACAAAATATTTCGGGGGAGTATGAAAGATGGGGAGAGTGGTCTTCACGAAGCCCCCAAAAATACATAAATGGAAAGTATAAAATGAAATAAGGGTTTTAACCTTATATTAAAATGTTTTGATTTAATTGTTTTATTTCACGGTAATGTTGTTTTAACTTTTATGCTCGGTAAATGTTTTATTACCGCAGTACATTTTAGTTTTAACTTTGGTTAAATATATGTTATAAATATATGATATTTATAATATATATATTATGTAATGTTTCATATAAAAGGAAATGCGGGAAAATAGAGAGTTGTACATTGTATTAGACAGACAGCAGTGTGAAATATTTGTATACACAACAGTGTATGTTTTAGAGAGACAGAGTGATAGTTTTTCACTGTGTTTGCAGCAGTCAAACTAATTTTTGTAAGCCCTATGATTGAGGAAGAATTTGTAACAGTTTTTTATGGAATAGAAGTTTGTTTTCAAGTGGAAACTCTGTCACTGTGAATGAAATCTTAATATTTTCTTTGTGTTCAAAAGGGGAGTTTTATTCTCCAATTTTTTTCTGGAATTTCCAAATATTACAACATGGTATCAGAGCTAGTCCAGGCTCTTTGAAGATCAAAGAAGCTGAAGGAAGGAGTTCTTTGTTGTGGCAGCTTCTCCAGCAGTGCGAAGACTCAGCCAAAAAGAATCCAAAGGTATTTCTCTATACATTTTAGTGTGTTACTGTTGCAGAATAGTCAGTCATTTTATATACACAGCCAAGTGTTTTTGAATCACAGTTAAGAGTGCAGAATGGCTGGAGCCAGCACTGGTATGGGTATGGGAAATATCCATCTCCTAATATTTAATGGGAAGAATTATGACTACTAGTCAATAACTATGAGAGCTTTATTTGTCTCCCAAGACTTATGGGAATTTGTTGAGGATGGCTTTGAAGAGCCAACAAATGAAGAAGAGTTTGAAGATTTAACTCAAGTAGAGAAAGAGTTGCTGAAAAGCATTAGGAAGAAAGACTCCAAGGCTCTCTTCTTATTGTATCAAGCAGTGCATGGGAGTGTGTTTCCTAGGATAACAGTAGCCAAGAAATCCAAATAAGCATGGGAAACTCTCAAGACAACCTTTCAAGGCATGGAAAAGGTGAAGATAACAAAACTTCAGTTGCTGAGGAGAAACTTTGAAACTTTCTGTATGAAAGAGTCAGATACTATTGACTCATTCTTCACTCATGTGATTGGAATGGTCACACAAATAAGATCTCATGGAGAGACTCTTGAAGACAAGAGGATTGTGGAAAAAATCTTGAGGAATCTACCCTCAAGATTCAATGTGATTGTCACCACCATAGAGGAGACTAAGGATCTCACAAAGTTCACAGTGGATGAGCTACATGCATCACTAATGACTCATGAGCAGAGATTGGGTAGAAGTGAAAACTCATCTCTTGAGCATTCCTTTAAGACCCAGATGCCTTTCAGAAGAGGAAGAGGGCAAGGCAGAGGAAGAGGAAGAGGCAGAAGCCAAAACAGAGGTGGAAGGGACAGCCCTTCACATTCACATGGAAGGTGCAATAGTGAAAATCACAGCCATGGCCAAGGCAGCAGCCAGCAGAATGGTCAGCAGAATGCTCAAGGACAAAGGTATGATAAATCCAATGTCCAATGTCACTATTGTAAAAAATATGGTCATTATGCTAATGAATGTAGAAAGAAGCAGGATGATATGGGAAGTAGAACTAGTGCAAATTTCACAAGAGAAAATATCAGCCAAGATAATTTTTTTTTAGCTTGTAATATGGTTGAAGAAAAAAGTGAGGATTTATGGTTTCTAGACTCTGGTGGCAGTAACCATATGACAGGAAATAGATTAATGTTTTCTATGTTAGATGAGAGTGTGAAGTCACAAGTCACACTAGGAACTGATAGCAAAGTGTCTATTATGGGAAAAGGAAATGTAAATGTTTTAACAAGGAAAGGTGCAAACAAATCCATAGTAGATGTTTATTATGTTCTAGGAATGAAGTCTAACCTCTTAAGTATTGGACAATTTGTTCAAAAGGGGTACAATGTTTTTTTTGAGGATGATGTTTGTACCATCATGGATAAACCACCAAGCAAAAAATGTATTGCTGAAGTAAAGATGACGAGGAACAGGATGTTCCCTCTCAGAATGAGAGAGGATCTGAAAAATGAAGAAGAGATAGCAGCAGTGGAAAAAGAGGCTATCCAAAGCGAACCAAAAGATGAAAATTGGTTGTGGCACTTGAGATTTGGACATCTCAAATTTGGAGGTCTTAAATTGTTGAATAGAAAAGGAATGGTAAGAGGTTTACCATTTATAGAGAAACCGGACAGCCTTTGTGAAGGTTGTATCTTGGGGAAACAACACAGAGAAATTTTTCCTTCCGGGAAAAGCATAAGGGAAAAGACACCCTTAGATATTGTCCACTCAGATTTATGTGGACCGATGCAAACTCCATCGCTTGCTAGCAGCCACTATTTGCTAACATTCATAGATGATTTTACAAGAAAAACTTGGGTTTACTTTTTGAAAACCAAAAGCGAAGTGTTTGAAAGATTTTGAAATTTCAAAGCACTTGTTGAAAACCAAAGTGGGCTACACATCAAAGTCCTAAGGACTGATAGAGGAGGTGAGTATATCTCTAAATATTTCCTACATTTTTGTAGAGAAAATGGTATTCATAAATAGTTTACAAGTAGATATACTCCGCAGCAAAATGGAGTAGCCGAAAGGAAGAATAGTACCATAATGGACATGGCAAGGAGAATGTTAAAGGCAAAACATTTTCCTAATGATTATTGGGCTGAAGCTGTACATTGTGCAGCGTAAATTCTAAATAGATTCCCTACAAAAGTAGTTGTGAACAAAGTGCCAGAAGAGGCATGGAGTGGCACAAAGAAAGGTGTCACACACATGAAGGTTTTTCGATGTGTGGCTTATGCACACATTCCAGATCAGCTAAGGAGGAAGTTGGACAGCAAGGGGGAGAAATGTATTTTCATTGGATACAGTGAGGAATACAAGGCTTATAGGTTATACAACCCATCAACCAAGAATTTTATTATGAGCAGAGATGTTCAATTCATTGAAGAGGAAGCTTGGTATGGAAGCATAGAGAAAACAGTGAATGTTAAACATTGTTTATCTCATGATGAAAATGATGATGAATTGGCTTAAATACATCCCTAAACAGCACCACTAACACAAGGACAACAAAACACACCTTTGAGGAGAAATGAGAGTGCTTCTCCATGCACACCACAAGGAGGAAATTCAAGTGCTTCTTCAAGCACTTGTACACCTAATGAAAGAGGTAAGAAGTTCAGAAATTTGAATGAAATTTATGAACAAGAGGCAGCAAATGAAGGTATCAATTCTTTGTTTGCTTTATATTTTCATGTTGATGACCCTATTCATTTTGAGGATGCTATTAAGGATAGGAAATGGATAGAAACTATGGATGAGGAGATAAATGCCATAGAAAGAAACAAGACTTGGGATTTGGTTGAACTCCCAAAAGGTAAAGATGTCATTGGAGTTAAATGGGTCTAGAAGACCAAGAGTAATGCTGAAGGAAAAATAGAGAGATACAAGGCCAGACTTGTTGTCAAGGGATATAAGCAGAAGCATGGGATAGATTATGAGGAAACTTTCACACTGGTTGCTAGAATGGAAACCGTGAGAGCAATGTTATCCATAGCAGCACAAAAA
This sequence comes from Pinus albicaulis, assembly GCA_034641835.2. Lineage (NCBI taxonomy): Eukaryota > Viridiplantae > Streptophyta > Pinopsida > Pinales > Pinaceae > Pinus > Pinus albicaulis. The sequence continues at coordinate 231,614,838 of CM076573.1, forward strand.
AAGTGGAAAGTTTACCAAATGGACGTGAAGTCATCATTCGTAAATGGAGTATTAATGGAATAGGTTTACATTGAACAACCTCTCGGCTATGAAAATAAAGGCCAAGAGCAGAAAGTGTGCAAGCTGAAGAAAGCTCTTTATGGGCAGAAGCAAGTGCCAAGAGCGTGGTACAGTAGAATAGACTCCTATCTACTAGAAAATGGATTTGAAAAGTGTGAGGGAGAACCCACCCTCTACATCAAAGAAAAATATGGTAAAATGTTGATTGTAGTTTTATATGTTGATGATGTTATTTGCACAGCTAATGATGATTACCTTATGGAAAATTTTAAAACAGTCATGAAAGAAGAATTTGAAATGACTGACATGGGTTTGTTGAAATACTTCTTAGGAATAGAAGTAGAACAAGATGAAAATGGGATTTTTATCTCACAGGAAAAATATGTTAATGAAGTGCTCGAAAAATTTAATATGCAAGAAAGAAAATCAGCAATCACTCCCACAGTGATGGGATTAAAACTCAGCAGAGAGGACAACAGCAAGGATTTTGATCCTAGCTTGTACAAGAGCATAGTTGGCGGCCTCATGTATTTGACTGCAACTAGGCCTGACATAATTCATGCTGTTAGTTTGATTTCCAGATTCATGGAGAAGCCAAAGGATGCACATTGGCAGGCAGCAAAGAGAATTCTGAGGTATGTAAAAGGCACTAAAAGGTTTGGTATTTTATATACTGCTTCAGAATGTTCAGATTTAGTTGGATACACTGACAGTGATTGGGCTAGAAGTGTAGATGATCGGAAGAGCACTTCCGGTTATGTTTTTCACATGGGTTCAGGAGCCATTTCATGGGCTTCTAAAAAGCAGCCTATTGTAGTGTTGTCTACAGCAGAGGCAAAATATGTGGCAGCTACAGCAGCAACATGTCAAGCAGTTTGGATGAGAAGAATGTTGAAAATTTTATGCCAAGAACAGATAAAAGGGACGGTGATTTACTGTGATAATAGCTCAGCGATAGCTTTATCTAAAAATTTTGTTTTTCATAAAAGGAAAAAGCACATAGACACCAAGTTTCACTTCATACATGAATTGGTTAACAATGGTGAGATTTTTTTATAGAACTGCAGAAAAGAGGATCAATTTGTTGATATCCTCAAAAAACCATTAGCTCAGAACAGTTTTAATTATTTCAGGAAATGCCTGGGTATGCAGGAAAACCCAGCAGTTGAAATTAAGGGGGAGTGTTGGAATTTAATTTCGAACTTCCCGTATAAGTTAGCAGGACAACAGAATTTAATTGTGAATGGATTGAAAGGCGACAAAGTTAAGGTTGATGGAAAGTTGAAGAGTGACAGCTTTAAATGAAGAACCGGTGGAAGTGTTGCTCTTATTAGCAGCAACAACTGCATTAAAATCCCACCAAACATATTTATTCCAAAGGCAGAAATATTCCGGAGGGGCAGCATAGCTCGAGTAGCTGGAGGAGTGGAGACCCACGGAACGCTGATGTCATCCTCAGCTGGGCCCATTCACAAAATATTTTAGGGGAGTATGAAAGCTAGGGAGAATGGTCATCGCGAAGCCCCCGGAATACATAAATGGAAATCATAAAATGAAATAAGGTTTTTAACCTTATATTAAAATGTTTTGATTTAATTGTTTTATTTCACGGCAATGTTGTTTTAACTTTTACGTTGGGTAAATGTTTTATAACCGCAATACATTTTAGTTTTAACTTTGGTTAAATATATATTATAAATATATGATATCTATAATATATATATTATGTAATGTTTCATATAAAAGGGAATGCGGGAAAATAGAGAGTTGTACATTGTATTAGACATACAGCAGTGTGAAATATTTGTATACATAGCAGTGTATGTTTAGAGAGACAGAGTGATAGTTTTGCACTATTTTTGCAGAAGTCAAACTATTTTTTGTAAGCCCTCTAATTGAGGAAGAATTTGTAACAGTTTTTTATGGAATAGAAGTTTGTTTTCAAGTGGAAACTCTGTCACTGTGAATGAAATTTTAATATTTTCTCTGTGTTCAAAAGGCGAGTTTTATTCTCCATTTTTGTTCTGGAATTTCCAAATCTTCCAACAATAAAGTTTACAGAATCTATACCTCCAAGCTCTGACAACAAATTGTGTTTGTTGTGATACATGAAATATGTCCGTTAGACCAAAATTTGAGATCAATTGATATGCCGGCTTAACTGTGACTAAATGATCCTTTCAAACCATTCCATACCTTGTATTCTAGCAAAAAGAACTATATTTAAATTCCAAAAATTCACACATAAGAGATGTGAACAGTGATTGAACGGGTTACGAACTCGATGGAGCAGGGCGGGAGAAGCGGGCGTTTGAATGGAGCAGGGCGAGCGTTTGATCAGGGTTTGCACGCCTCTGATGTTACAGAACAGGTCGGGCGGTTTCAGTCAGGGCTTCAGTCCCAAGGAGATGAGGGGAGCCGACAAGCGTTGGTTGAAGGTTTGTCGTTTGCTGATATTGTTGGCGGACTTGACTGGATGGTGGGAGCTGGTTTGTCAGACAGAGGGGGCGAGGCTCCTTTGAAAAAGTGTCAGTCCATTGGCGTTAGTGAAATAGAGAAGGTGATCGACCGGCAGGGGAAGCCTGTGTCTCAGTGTTCAAATGCGGCCGAAAGGGAAAGAGCAGTGGTTGATCATCAGAGAAACTATGGTTTCAAATTTGTTTCTGACCTGGATCCTTCTGTGATATCTGATAGAGGGGTTAATGAAATTTGTGATAAGGAAAGTGGGAGAGGTATCACTAACCTCTTAAGCCAAGATGAACAGTGTGGGAAACCTGCCTATGAAGGATGAAAATAAACCGGCGATTGCAAAGTTAGGGAGGATGGGGAGCCGAAGAAGGGAAGAAGAAAAAAGAACTGGATAAAAGCCAACAGAGTAGAGATAAACTACGTTCTAGGCGAAGATATAAGCTGGGAGCAGGTCTCTCAGTTGGCTAGCAGAACTCTAGTTGGTGGAGCCATGGGGAGGCACTTCGTTCTGAAAGCTGTGGTTGCATGGGCTAAAGTGAACTGGAAAGCTAACCTGGGTTATGTTCCGGAAGTGGTGCTACTCACTAAAGGGTGGTTTGCTTTCAACTTTCTGCTCCCAGAACAGATTCAGTGGGTGTTGCATAGGTCCTGGGCACTGGATCACACGCCATTGCTTCTCAAACACTGGCACCCTCTTTTCGATGCTAGCAGGGAGAGAGTGGACTCTGTACCCCTGTGGGTTCGTTTCCCTGGACTGCCTCTTCACTATTGGACAGAGGAACACCTTCGAGGTATCGGTAATATGCTTGGGGTTTTTATTGAGGCTGATCTCTCCTTCTTACAGACTAACCACAGGCGGGTTGCTCGAATTTTAGTGATGGTCAATATCAAAGAAGGATTGGCTGAATCACTGAATCTTCGGTGGGGGCAACATGTCATCAAGCAGATCCTAGACTATGAAAATGTGCCCTTCAGATGTCATCGATGTCATGCATACGGACATCCTGCCTCTGATTGTGGCTTTCCCTCTCGACCTGTCAAAAAACGGTGGGTTAGGCGCTCTGAGAGGGTTCCAAGTTTGAGAGGGGAAGGCTCTGGTCCTTCCAATGCTCAGATTTTGTCCTCTACGTCTATTTCAAGCTCCCTGAACCCATCTACCACGGGATGTTGCAATCTGGTTGCAATGGGCTCTCATCATTTGGGTGTGGAGCCTTTTCACGTTGCTGGGCTGGAGCCGCTCTCCCAGTCTTGTGATGGAGTTTCTCTACCTGTTGTGAAGGTCCATAGTTGCCACTATGAAGCGGACTTTCAACTGAAGGAAGATGCCATGCTGAAGACTGTTATTTCTTTTTTGACATCCTCTCATTTGGGATCCTTTCCTTTTGCTCCCATCATTAATATTTCCCTTAACTTGGTAACAAAGTCAGTTTTAGATGGTATGGTCGATGGTGGTTTGTTACCTATTGCTGATTCTATTTTTTCCCAGCCAGCACCTCAAGGGAAGACCACTGTCTTCGATCTAGGTGAAGGTTTGATGGCTCCTTTGGAAACCTCTGCCCCTTTGGTCATGGGGTATAACCTGAGATCCAGTGCTAAAAGAGGTGCATGGGGGTTAGGGAGGGGGAAACTTCCAGCAGCTCGGGGCAGGGGAAGGATTTCCTTCTTGGCGAGAGCTCAAGATTGAGCTATGCTGGATGTACATGATGGGAGGCAGTATTCTATTGAGAGGGCACTTAGAGCAAGACAGTCCCTGAAGACTGGTGTGTGATGAAGATCATGTCGTTCAATTGCAGGGGATTGGCAGGACCCCAAAAGAAAGTTGCTTTCTGGAGGATCATTTTTCTGGATTGTCCGGATTTAATTTTTCTTCAAGAGACTTTAGGAGCATGATCTGTGGTCAAAGCTAGATTAGAAGGTTGGCTGCCTGGATGGATTTTTGAGACGCTGGATGCTAGAGGGAGATCGGGTGGGCTGGCTGTGGGCTGGAATGAAAGAACAATAAAACCTCTAAATTTTTGGGGTATGGAGTCTGTTCTGGGGTTAAACTTTCAGGCTTTGGAGCTAGGTATGGCTTTCAATATTTTCAATATCTATGGCCCATATCAAGATTGGATCCCTTTTTGGGACTCTCTACTGGGTAACTCACTACTCAAGGGGGACTCGGTGATTTTGGGAGGTGATTTGAATTTTTCTTTGGGCCAGTCTGAGGTATGGGGTCCTCATGCTCATACTGATTCTTTGACTGGGTACTTCACTCAAAAACTAGTGGAGAACCATTTGCTCAGTATTGAGCCTTTAAAGCTGAAGCCCACTTGGAGGAACAATAGATGTGCTGAAGATAGAATAGCGAAGAGAATTGATCGTTTTCTGGTGGCTGAGCAGATTGTGGACAGGCCTTTACAAATTAGACAGTGGGTTGGATGTGGGGGTGCTTCTGATCACTTTCCTATCTTCCCCGATTTAAAGATTGGGCCTAAACAGCCTCCCAGCCCGTTAAAGTTTAACAATACCTGGCTCAAGGATGATTCCTTTAAAGCCCTCATCCTTGCTAGGTGGATTCCATATAGGGATGATAGTAATCTATCTGCGGCTTTTCATTTTGCTGAGAATTTTAAGCGGATCAAGGAAGCAGTGAAGACCTGGTCGGCTTCCAAGAGATTGAGGGAGGATCTGGACCTGAAGTAGGTTGAAGAGGAACTCCGCCTGACCTATGAGGGGATAGGAGGGGGGTTTCATTCACAAGCAGATAAAGATACCCTTGTTGCTATTGAAAAAAGAAGGAACTCCCTTCTTATGGATAAGGAAGAATCTTGGAGGCTAAAGAGCAGGGCCACATGGTTGGCATGTGGAGATGATAATACGAAATTTTTCCATGCTTTTGCCCGCGGTCGGAAGGTGAAAAATACCATTTGGAGCTTAAGGGATGGTCATGGCATTGAACACTCTTCCTTTGAGGCTAAAGCAAAGTTGGGAGTTGATCATTTCAAGGCTCTTTTTAAGGCTCCTGATCATGCTTCTCTGGCGGAGGTAGTTAGAGTGGCTCAACTTTTTCCGAGATTTGTGGAGGAGGCTGATAACAGAACATTGAGGGCTGAGGTTACTGAGATGGAATTAAAGGATGTCCTCCATAGTTTTCAAAAAGACAAAAGTCCTGGGCCAGATGGTTGGTCGATTGAATTTTTCTTGGCTCTTTATGATATGTTAGGGGCAGATCTTCTGAAAGTTGTGGAGGATATCAGATTTTCAGGGAGGATTCCGGCTTGTTTTAATTCCACTTTCTTAGCTTTAATCCTGAAAGTGGATAATCCCCTTTCATTGGCTAATTTTCGTCCAATATCTCTCTGCAACTGCATTTATAAAGTGGTAGCCAAGGTGATTGCTAGAAGACTCTAAAGCATTCTGTCTCTCCATATCTCTGGGGGAAAATTTGGTTTTCTGGATGGACGTCAAATTCATGAAGCAATCGGGACTGCTCAAGAGGTTCTCCATAGCATGAAGACCAAGAACCTCAAAGGGGCTGTGCTGAAAATAGACCTCTCCAAAGCCTATGATCGGGTAAGTTGGTTATTTATTCGTATGCTCCTGACTCACCTTGGCTTTGGCATTGGCTTTATTAGGTGGATCATGAGCTGTATAACTACTGTATCTTTCTCTGTTTTGCTTAATGGGGCTGCATCCCCCTTTTTTCATCCTGAAAGGGGCCTCCGTCAAGGTTGCCCTCTTTCTCCCCTTTTGTTCTTATTGGTGGCTGAGGGCCTAAGCAGAGCTCTTAAGGAGGCAACAAGACAAGGCTCTTTGAAGGGCATTCTGGTTTCTCAAAATCTTTTCATCACTCATCTCCTTTTTGTTGATGATGTGTTAATTTTTTGCTCTGGTTCAGTGCGAGATGCTGTTACTCTTGGTGGGATTTTCGCCCTATTTAGCAAGGCCACCGGTATGGAAGTGAATGTTGCAAAGTCATCCATCACCTCACAATTTTTGAGGGAGGAGGAGAGGTGTGAGTTTGAAAGAATTTTCCCTTATAATTCTGTAGGTCTGGTTGATGGGCTGACTTGGGGTTCCACCTTAAACCCAATGATTATAGGAAATAGGATTGGAGCTGGTTGCTGGAAAAGCTGGATAAGCGGTTAAGAGTGTGGTGTCATAAATGGCTGTCTAGAGCTGGGCGCTTAACTCTTGTTAAGTCTGTATTAGAGGCTGTCCCGGTATATTGGCTGTCCCTCTCATGGATCCCAAAAGGTATTTTGGAGGCATCCAGGAGGATTTTCTTTCGTTTCCTTTAGAGTGGGAAGCAGGATACTTTGGTGACCCCTTGGGTTCGGTGGGAGAAAATTGTTGTCCCTAAAGGTTTGGGTGGTTGGGGACTGAAAAAAATCTTTCTCTTTGCATAGGCTCTTGCAGCTAAGGGTGGATGGAGGCTCATTAATGTTGACAGCCTTTGGACTCAGGTGATTTTTTAGAAATATATTGCCCCTTTGTCTATTGTTGATTGGATTAGGAATCCAAGGAAAACCTCTGTGGGTGGTTCTATGATTTGGAAGGCTCTCGTTAATTCCTTTCACATTTTGGAAACAAGTTTGGCTTGGGATGTGGGTAGTGGCAGGAAGCTTCGGGTTGGTGAGGATCCTTGGATGGGAAGTGAACTTCAGCATCTTCTATCTGGGCGAACGGTTGGGGTCTTAAGGCAGAGGGGGATTACTTTTCTTGCTCAACTTGCTGATCCTGTTCGGAGAAGATTGGGCATTCAGTCCTGGGTATTGGCCTCTTCTTTGGGTCTAGAGATTGTTGATGAGAGGGCTCTGGCTGACTACATCAGTGCGTTAAAACAGGCTCATATTCTACTCCAGGAGCGGGAGGATATGATTGTTTGGGATTTTGATCCGTCGGGGATCTATTCTCCTCGGGCTGGCTATAAAAAACTTAGTGTTGGGGCTGTCTTGGGTGATGAGTGGTGGTGGTGGAAGAAACTATGGAAACTACATTTCCCCCCCAAGACTCGCATATTTATATGGTGTGTCCTTGAAAACAAAGTCCCCACTTGGGACATGCTGCAACACAGAAGTTTTCAGGGCCCGGGCTAGTGTTGTTTGTGTAATGCTGATGATGAGTCGGTCAATCACCTTTTCCTTAGCTGTCCCTTCATTAAAGGGGTATGGATGGAATGCTCCAGGATTTTGGGTCTCCATTTCCGTTGGGAGGGCTTAACTGTGTCACAGGCATGGGATGTTTGGTGGGCATCTCATACTGAACAGAATTTAAAAGCTCTGCCTCTTCTTGTGATCTGGGGTGTTTGGTTGGCCCGTAACCGTTTACTTTTTGATGGGGTGGTCAGTACACCTGTGGTCATCGGTGCCATGACTATAGGTCTGCATTCTTCTCTTCCTATCCATGTCCGTGTCGCCAATCAAAGGGAGGTTCTGATGCTGGACATAAATAGAAGAAATCCTTGGGGTTTCTTTGATGGGGCGATGCAACAAAATGTATGTGGTGGGGGGGCTCTGTTGTTTCTCTCTGGAGCTCATTGGTATGAAATCTCTGTTGGGCTTGGGGAAGGATCGAATAACAATGCTGAACTGTTGAGCCTTAAGATCCTTCTGCTGTTTGCAGTGGAGAAAGGTTGCAGAAGGTTAAACTTTTATGGTGATTCCTTGAATGTGATTAACTGGATAAAAGGATATCAGTATTGCAGAGTGCACCATTTACAGCATTTTCTTTGCTCTATTAGGGAGATCCTATCCTCACTTGAATCTTTCTCCTGTCAACATATTTACCGTGAAAATAATGACTTGGCAGATCGAGCTTCTAAGAGGGGGATCCAGCAGGTTGGGGGCCTATGGAGGATAAGAGAACATCTTGGTGGCGATATCTCTGAATACTTTCATCAATCCTTATTTGAATGAGGGGCTCCTGTGTTTTTCCTTTGCAGCCTTGACTCCATTTCATTAAGCCATTCAATCCTTTGTTTGCTGCTAAGTTTCACTAAAAGATTTCAGTATTAGGAGAAAATTTTGAAGCCTCTTTCACAAATATTTTGGGGAAGTTGTCTGGACATGTTGCCTTCTTGTTTTGGCCGATTTCCAACTCCATACAGCTACACTGAAGTAGCGCAGGAAATTGCAAGATTCACATCTGTGCCTGGCTACAACATTTGTCTTCTTTCAGTTCATTATGGAGGACATGACTTTTTCTTTCTACAGGATGAAACATTCGTTTGCATGCTGAGGGCCGATATGGTATATCTGGTTGGTTGTTGATTTTGTTTATGGGTTTCCATTCCTGTAGAACTCTTTCATAGTTTTTAGATGTTGAAGACTGTTTAAATCTCTGTCTTCCTTGACGGTTTTCTCAATGAAGGGCTACAACAGCGGGCTGAGCACATGTTTTAATTAAATTACAGAGTTTCTGGATCCCCTGGGCGGTGCTCCATATAGACTGTGGACTTTAAATTGCTGGCAGATTCCGATATGGCTCGGGTGAAGGACTGTACAGGTGCCAGCATTACTTTTGAGTGCTTGAAATTTTATTTATTGGTAGTGGACTTGGTCTGTGCTTTAGTAGAGCAGAATTTTAGCTTTGTTGTGACATGATAATTCTCAAAAGGGTCTTATTGACAGTCTTGATTTTTTGAATAGTTTTGAACAGCTTGTATAAGCCTGACTTCTGGATCTACATAGGCTATGTTAGACTCAGATCCTGTCTCTTGTAAACAAACTTCGCGGTTTGTTTTTTCTGAACACACATCTTTGTGTTTCTTATTGTAGTTTTCTACACATCTGCTGAATAAAATTACGCCTTTTTCTCGAGGAAAAAAAAAAGAGATGTGAACAATGACAGTATATGACTTGTAAAAGTATCTAACTTTCCAAACTGCTCAGCTTACAGCATTAAATTCTCTCTATTTCAGTTTCAAAAAATACTGTAGATTTTTTATTTATTTTTAAATCCAGTAACAGCTATATATTTTTCGGATTTTGAGTGCTCAAGAGTTCTGGAAAGTGTTGAATCCATTTATATGATTAAAAAAAACCATTTATATCATTAAAAAAAACACTATTAAACACTCTTAACATTAAATTTCTTAAAATATTTAACCAAATTTCCATGGAAATTGTAACAAACCCCAGTTTTACAGTTTTAATGGTTTAGTGGGATGAAGATAGACAAATATTTTCAATTAAAATTCACTAATCCAAGATAAAACAAAAATGGACGTGACAAAGAACACAGATATAAAAGGTAAAACTGTTCATCTCACTACATTAATTTCTGTGTTCATTCTGGGTTTCTACAATTTTCTCCCAGCTGCCAATTTCAAGTTTTTTTCTAGGGTCAACCAAAGAAAATAAGATAATCCAGCTGGTTGCTAAGAACTCCTAGAAGTATTTTCCATGGATGTAACAACTTGAAAGAAAAAATTGAGAAATAATTGACCTCCTCACAATAATCTCATGCAGTCTACTAACATATTAATGCCTATGGTCTAACTCTTACCTGATCTTCCTGCATGTAACGTTTGGAGCTCCCTTTATTTTTTCCATGATCATATTTATAATTATTTTGACAACATTGCATTTGAATATTCAGACTATATTCGTTGGGTACATGTCCCGTTTGTGTGGATCCTTTTGCACCTAGTTCCTTCAAGTATTTGCAATTATTTACCCTTCTTGCAATAGATGGAATGTAAGTTACATTGATCTTCATGACCAAGGCTGAATGCACATAAAGAAAAATTAAACACATGATACCCATGAAGATATTAAAAATGAACAAACACTGAAACGGTCATCCATAACTTTAAGGTAGAGATCACCATTTATATATTCTTGTTGGCATTGCTTGATGCATATCCCATTTAACCTAGACCATTTTGTACAATTATGAATATCTTCCACGTTGCAACGAATCTGACCTTTGGTCCCCTTCTCCTCAGGAAATAGATTAAAGGACTGGTAACAACTTGAAATCCAACTTGAAATCCAGGGATCAATGTCCTATATACAATGGACACTCGTCATGACTCTCAAATAGCTTCTTGACTATGAAAAAATAGATATACACTCATTCAATCAGAAAACGAAAATGAAATTCGAATAGTGGGCATGAATGAAAAGTGAAAATCGAACACAGATGAATATATGATATATATAAACAGATATACCCTCAGTCAATCAAAAAACCAAAATGAAATCCGAATAGTGGGTATGAATGAAAAGTGAAGATCGGCCCCCACATGAATGTATGAGATATACAAACCTTGCATAAACCCTTGCCTGACACAAAGGTAGTCCCATCGTTTACAATAATATCTATAATGACCAAGCTCATATAATCTCCTAATAAAAGCATCCTCTATGGAATTTAGATACAAGCTATGCTTTTGATCAGTCCATGAAGTTTCTGATATCAAAGGATTCTCCCAGACCTGTGAATACATAACAAAAACAAAATAATAAAACAGCCTACAGTGGCATTAATGGCGATTTCACATATCAATATTCTCTATAATATATTACCAAATTGGCATGTTGTTGGGGTCGACAATTAATCCTTTCTACTTAGATGTCCGTGATTAGGAAGCATCCAACAATTTTATCAACCTCATATTCATTACCCTCAGACATGGTGGTCTCGCTTTACCTATCGACATCAATAGAACCCTGCGAGGACTTGCTATTTAGATATTCATATTCTGCAAAACACCTCCGTCACTGGAAGATCTTTCTCATCACATTTATGTTCAAAAGAAGATAATGTCTTAGAGATACTGAAAGAAATAGTAGACATAGCTGCTTCTATGAGTCCGCCTTAGATGACTCTATTTTTCCTAAAATCACTGCAGCTAAGAATGCTAAATCAATATGGGATATAATCAAGGTTTCTTATCAAGGAAATGATTAAGTAAAAATGGTAAGATTACAGAAACACTTAAAATGACTGAATCAGAAACCGTTGATCAGTTTATGACTAAAGTTGTGGGTTTTGTTAATAACCTTCGGATAAATGGTGAAGAAATAGAAGACCAATGAATTGTTGAAAAAGTTCTTATATGTTTGCCTAAAAAGTTTTACATGATTGTTACTATTTTTGAATCGAGAGAATTAACAAACTTATTTGTGGAAGAATTAACTGGTTCTTTGTTGGATCATGAAGCAAGAATTAATTTAGATGTCAGTAATTTAGAGCATGATTTCAAATCTAAAGCTTCTATGGATAGAGGTAGAGGTAGAGGTTTTCGTGGCAAGAGAGGAAAACGTAGAGGAAAGTTTTAGTCTGATGATAGATCACAGGTAAATCAAGCACATTCACAACAGTCTCAAAATGATCATGGTCGTTGGTGGATAGATAAATACAAAATTCAATGTTAATATTGCAAAAAATATGGCCATTATAAGTCTGAATGTCAAAAATTACAGTATGTTTTAAGTAAAAACAAAGCCAATGTCACAAACAATGAATGTTAAACATCAGATGCTTTATTTTTGGCATGCCAAGTCATTGTGCAAGTACCTAGTAAAGATGTTTGGTTGGTAGACAGCAGATGTAGTAATCATATGACTAGTCATAGTGATTTGTTTTCACATCTTCATACATCTTTCAGTTCTTCTATTGGTTTGGGTGATGATCACCAGGTTAAAGCTTCAGGAAAAGGTGTTGTACCTGTCTTAACCAAACAAAATGTTGTGAATAATATCTATTATGTTTATTATGTACCCAATTTCAAGCATAATTTGTTGAGTGTTGGTCAGTTAGATGCACATGGTTATGATGTTAGCTTTCACAACACTACTTGCATGATTGTTGATAAACATAAGTCTTTTGATGCAAAGATTCCTATGACAAAGAACAGGTTGTATCAATTACAGTTCAAAAGCGAGCAGTTGTATGCACATAATGTTTCAATGCCAACTCACTCTGATCTGTGGCATTTTCGATATGGTCATTTACCTATCAAAAGTATGAGTTTGTTGCAAAGATAGTCTATGGTGAAAGGTTTGCGTCCTTTTTATAATTATATATCTTCATGTACAAGTTTTATAATGGGTAAACATAAGTGAGATAGTTTTTCTTTAGCCTCTAATAGAGCCAAAGAAAAATTAGAATTAGTGAATACAGATTTGTGCGATCCAATGAAAGAAAAATCAGTTGCTGGCAGTCTCTATTTTCTTACTTTCATTGATGATTTTAGTAGGAAAATTTGGGTGTATTTCATCAAATACAAATCTGAAACATTTTCCAAGCTTAAAGAGTTCAAAGATGAGGCTGAAAAATAGAGTGGCAAGTTTATTAAAGTTATTAGGTCTGATAAAGGAGGTGAGTATGAACCTAACGAATTCATTGATTTTTGAAAACAACATGGTATTAAAAAAACAAATGAAAACCAGTTATACTCCATAGCAGAATGGAGTCACGGAGAGAAAGAATCATACAATTATGAATATGGCTCGAAGTTTACTTAAAACACAAAAATTGTCTAAAGATTTATGGGCTGAAGCAGTTGCATGTTCAGTATATATTGTGAATAGATCGTCAACTTCCAGTGTTCAAATTTTTGTACCTGAAGAAGCATGGAGTGGACAAAACGTAATTGTTTCACACTTTCGCGTATTTGGTTGTATTTCTTTCGCTCATGTTGCAGAAAAATTGAGAAAAAAGCTTGATGATAGGAGCGAAAAGTATATTTTTATAGGATATAGTGATCAATATAAGGCATACAAATTTTTTAATCCTATAACTAAGAAGTTTGTTGTAAGTCGAGATGTGAAATTTCTAGAAGACAAGTCTTGGAATGAAATGGAGAACAATATTTGTCCTAATCCTTTTATTTTGTTAGACGAACATTAAGCACCTGCAACGAGCACTCCAAGATTACAGATTCAAGACAAAACCAGTAGTAGTTCATCAAGCAGTAGTATTTCATCATCTTTTGAGTCTGATTCTGATAATTCTAAAATGAGAAACTTAAGTGATATTTATGCACAAGATGATGTTGATGATATTGTAAATTTTGCATTTCTTTCATTTCAACCTACTTGTTTTGAAGAAGTTATAAAGGACAAAGAATCAGTATATGCAATGAATAATGAAATCGATGCTATTGAAAGAAATCAAACTTGGGATTTGGTTGATTTACCTGATGATAAAAATTCTATAGGTGCCAAATGGGTTTTTAAAACTTAAAAATGAGAGAGGTGAAGTTAATAAGCACAAAGCAAGATTAGTTACCAAAGGTTTTTCAAAGAAACCTGGCATAGATTATGGTGAAACATTTTCACTTGTAGCAAAAATTCATACAATTCGATTTGTATTAGCTATTGTAGAACAAAACAAGTGGCCTATTTACCAAATGGATATAAAGTCTGCCTTTTTGAATGGTGTTTTGGACAAAGAAGTGTATGTTAATCAGCCACTTGGTTTCGAAATAAAAATCAAGTAAATAAGGTGTACAGGTTGAAGAAAGAATTTTATGGCTTGAAGCAAGATCCAAGAGCTTGATACAGCCGAATAAACCATTACCTGCTAAATAATGGTTTCTGAAGGAGAGAACATGAGCCCACTTTGTATATTAAGAATGATCATCAAGGTCATATTTTGATACTGTGTCTTTATGTTGATGACATAATTTATACAGGTAACATGCAGTTGGATGAATTTAAAGCTGCAATGAAAAATGAATTTGAAATGACAGATCTTGGATTAATGAGATACTTCTTAGGTATCGAAGTGAAACAAACACACGATGGTATGTTTATGAGTCAACATAAGTATGCTATTAACATTTTGAAAATGTTTAAGATGGACATATATAAACCGATGGATACTCCTATTGAATTTGGTACAAAGTTAAGTAAAGATGATGTGGGTACTATTGTTAATGCGAATTTGTATAAGCAACTTGCTGGTAGTATTATGTATGTTACTGCTACTAGACCTGATATAGTATTTGCAACTAGTTATATTTCCAGGTTTATGAAATCTCCTAAAGACTGTCATTGGAAAGCTCGAAAAAGAGTGTTAAGATACATTGCAGGCACATCTACTTATGGTTTATCGTATGTAGCCTCTAGGGACAGTAAGCTTGTTGGTTATACAGACAGTGACTATGCAGGTTGTATTGATGATCGGAAAAACACTTCTGGCTATTCTTTTCTATTTGGCAGAAACTTGATCTTGTGGTCATCCAAAAAGCAACCCATAGTTGTGTTATCTTCAACAGAGGCTGAGTATGTTGCAGAAAATTCAGCATCATGTCAAGCAGTGTGGCTAAAGAGACTTCTCTCTGACTTCGGATACACAAAAAATGAATCTATTTCAATCCTTTGTGACAACAGTTCTGCTATTTCCTTTTCAAAGAACAATGTCTTTCATCAAAAGAGAAAACATATCAACACTCATTTTCATTTCATTCATGAGCTCGTCAAGAATGGTGATATTGTTCTCAAATTTTTTGATTCAAAGAAGCAGTTAGCGGATATTTTCACCAAACTTCTAGAAAAAGTTAATTTTGAATTTCAATGTCAAAAGTTAGGAATAAAACAATATAACCCTCAAAATTAAGGGGGAGTGTTAAAGATTTAGTTTAGAATTAGTTTCAGTTTCTTCATAACCGTTTCAGTTTCTGCATAACTGTATGATTGCATGTATAAATAATTAACTTTAATAAATCTAGACGGTGTGTGTTAATCTAGGAATTTCTTCCGTTCTCTGTTGTTTTCTGCTTCTCCTCTTTTGTCAATTTTTCAGAAACCCTGTATCAAAGGAAGAAAGGATTAATATTTGCTGAGCTAAGATGACATGTGCTAAGTCACAACCCATAATATTATGGTAGTAAAATGGTATTGAGCTCCTTATTATTGTAGAAAAAAATTCTAGTTGTGGTCATTTCAACATTTTTATAACAATTCAAGAGCCCATTTACATTTCCTGTCTTGAAAAAATAGCCCATTTACATTTCAACATGCAAGAACTATAATCTCTAAAACAAGAAAAAAATTTGAACTCAAAAATTTCACCAGATTATTGATGATAAACTGGGAACACCATCGGCATGCCTGCAAGATTATTGGAATCCACAAAGGCTGATAATTTGACATCTATGATAAGGATTAATTTATGTGAAATTCATTAATGGGACAGGCTCAAGTACATTAACATAGAAAATCCATTGATGTTTTAAAAAGGTGCAGTCCAGGTGAATGGGTAATTTATTGGACTAACCTCATTATAACACATCATAAGGTAGTCCATAAACTAGATATATACTGAAATGATATTTGAAACCAAATATAAAAAATAACTTTCCAATAAACCAATGACTCCACTATCCCACCAAAAAAAAACTCACAATTGCATTGGAACACTTTCTTATTAGTCCCTGCCGTTAGGCACTGGACTATAGTAATCTAAATGGGTTTCTTAGCATTATTTTTTATTGAAAATAAACAAATTTTTTAGAGATTAAAATTTTTGCAACCTATCAAATTATCGATTGACGTTTTTCCACCAATATAATTATTTTCCATCTTATTAGCCTCTTCCTAAGGTGAAAAAGCTACTACCTTGGATTATATTTTGTATTTTCGGTTGATAATGAGAAACCACAAACTAATGCTAGCATTAGTTCAAGCGTATTAAATGTTATGTGGTTAGTGCTGGATATTTAAGTTATAAAGAAAAATCACTATACGTTGGATGGCACTGCTATACTATTTTGAAACATTCCATCTCTCTATAAAGTTTCATTAATTTCCACTGCCCTATGAATTTTATGTTTCATTTCTTTCCACCGCCCTATGAATTTTATGACATCTGGAAATTTTATGACATCAAGTCTCTGACATCTGGACTCGTCATTTTACACCGGCACATCTTCACGTTTTCATTTTCTTCGCCTAAAGACCCTCCAATATTTTATTTCTTCACAATCAACTCTTGTATCCTAGTAGACTATTCCACCGGGTATATAATCCTCGCATGCATGGTAGAGGATTCCTTGAGTTCTTAGAAAAATCCTTGCATGGTAGAATTTCTAAGTAGCTATAACTTACAGTAGTCATGTGATTCCTTGAGTTCTTGGAAAAATCCTCGCATGGTAGAATTGCTGAGAAGCTACAACTTAGAGTAGTCCAAAGAAAATTGGCCTAGTTTGACAGCTAATGGAGTGGGTGGGTCAAGTGAGAATTTTTCTAGAAAATTCTTGTAGAAGTTGATACCATCCATGAAACTATTCAAGTAGAGAGCACTGGTAGTAGAAGGCCACTATGGCAAAGCTACTCTTCAACTAGAGGATTGACTCTGCACCCATTGGATTGACAAACATTCTTTCCAAGAAAATAGACGATTGACTTTGCAGCCATTGGATTTGCACCCTGCAAGGGTTTTTTTTCTTTTGAGAGGTGAAGTACCATGTTCTGGTTCATGAATAACTATATGAAACATTGCACCTTCATCGCATCCCTTTATCATGTTAAATTGAGAAAATAAAATATTCCCATCTTTCTCGTGTAACATTATTTGCACCATTATTTGCAATTAGCTGATGTCGGTTTTTAAAATACATTGACTATTGAGTTTATTTGGCTAAATTGCAAAACATCTACACCAATATACTTGTGTGGGCCTCACATGGGTGCCTAATAAGTAAGTGTAGAATTACTTTAAAGATCGAGTTTTGTAGCTCAAATCAAGATATTTTTCTTTTAAATAATGGAATTAAGCTTGTTGACAATGTATGTAGTATCTAAAGAAATTATGTATGTAGTATCTAAAAAAAATATGTACAGAGATGAAAACATGTTTTTAGCACATAATATCCCCTAGTAGAAACAAAACTGGACATATTCCAAAAATCTAATGTGCATCAATTAAACGCATGGAGAAAGAGCATGGATAAATAACACTCAAGGCACTGTGGAAAATTTTGGCTTTAAATCTAGTTGGAATTATGCCAAAAGTATGAGTTCCACCTATGAGGGGAGATTTTCCGATCAAACTTAGCTCCCGGGGATAGCCAATTTAAGACTAATTTTTTTTTATCACAATGCATAGAAATGGGACTCACAAGAAAAACTAAGAGTGAAAATTTCTAAATGGAAACTTGATTCTGAAATCTTCTTTCATTTTCATAATTAATATTCAGAAATGATCTTTCCAATTCAATCCCTTTGAAATGACAACAGGCACCATCGAAATAACACCAAAAACATCCCTGTGATAAGGGGTTGGAAATTTGCGCGTCTGCACCCAATTATAAACCTGCTCCATGCTGTCGAGTTGTCTGAAATAGCCCATCTGTGCAGATATTCGAAGCCTCCAGAGCATGCATCTTTATAAACCGGCTCCTGGATGTCGAGTTGTCTGAAATAGATTGCCTGTGCATATATTCGAAGCCTCCAGAGCATCTTCATCAGAAGGGATTTCCGAGATCCAAATTCAATAACAAATTCTTTAGAAGTAGAGACACATGGAGGCACCTTTTTAACAGACAATCGAGTCGTCTTCATGATTGATTTCACTCGACGTTGATTATTTCTCTCTAATGGATCCTTGCCCCTGCTAAGTGCTTACCATATTGGAAGCAATGAATTTTGGTGCTAAACCCATTATTGTTACCCACTTGGGGAAGAGGAGATGCAGGAGAAAAATGAATGTCGGTGTTGAACCCATTTTTGTTACCCGCTTGGGGAAAAGGAGATGCACACTTGCTCATGAGGGTGCCATATCCATAAGAAGATGAAAGCTCATGTGCTTACAATGAAGGCGATAATGGAAATGCTAGCCCCAATATCTTAGCATGGAAATGATGGAGTTAAAGAACATTGATTCCTGGGCAAGGTAATGATGGAGTTAAAACAAATTTGGCAGGTTAGCCTAGCGGTGCATGCCTCGCCAATGATTTATGTGCAAGATGTGTTTCAACCTTGGGAAGAATAATAATAAAATTATGTACGTGCTCGCATACATGGCCCCACACTAGAGCCAAAACATTTGGTCAACTAAGCTTTGCCGAGCTTGCACGAAGGTGGGCCATATGCTTAGCACTGGAGGGGAGACCTTTCGTCCACTAAACTTTGCAGAGCCTCACAATTCCATCTACTGTGAAAGGGTGTTGTTTGTGCAATATAAGGGCCCAATGACACAGAGGTGATCCATATGTTGCGCACTGGAGGGGAGACATTTCATCCACTAAACTTTGCAGAGCCTCACAATTCCATCTGCTGGGAAAGGGTGTTGTTTGTGCACTATAAGAGATCAATGCGAAAAACACCCGTGGCTATTGATGTTGTCATTGTTGCAGGAATTGTGGCTAGAGGAGTACAACAGGGTCGTCGCCAAATCTCATCCAATACTCATATATTGCAACCAATATATATGGAATGTTGCCTTTCGGCGTTCTGCTCATGGCTGCGTACTCAAAAAACGTGCCTCCATTTCCATTCTATACCAGACGGAAGGTCAATACACAAACTTTTATTCGTTTATCCAGAGTTTTTCAATGCTGATTGCAAGTTTGGTTTTCCTCGTCCAATCTTTCATTGATTGAGAATCGTGGTAGGAACTGGTGCCTTGTAGGCTTCAACTAGAGGTTCCCATGGTAGCCTAGATTATTGCTTAGCATAACCCCATTTTTAATTAGTGTTTTCTTTCATGGATGATATTACTTGCCAGGGGGATGTTGCTATCATGAGTGAAATGGGGTTAGGCAGTTACAAATTCTCCATGTCTTGGTCTCGACTTATACCTGGTAACAAATATACACATATGTTCCTTCATGCCCAACCTAGAAACCTTGTAGTATATTGTTAATATAATTCTTTTTATCCCATTACTGCAGGTGGAAAGGGTGCAGTCAATCCCAAGGGGCTTGAATACTACAATAATCTTATCAACGAACTTATCCACCATAGTAATATGGTAATTGAGAAGCTTGAGCTTTCCAGCCTTCAAGTAAATTGAAAATAGTGTCAAAGCTTTCATGGCAGAAAGTAAGTGTCATTTTATTTGACAGTAAAAGCCAAGGGCTCAATAGGTTTATTGTTAAATTTAAGAAATTATATTTCTGTCATTTTATTTGACAGTAAATGCCAAGGGCTCAATAGGTTTATTGTTATATTTAAGCAATTATATTATTCAACAATAAATGTATACAACGTTGCACATTAATTGCCCAATCACAAATCAGGTTTTTTTTTTTTTTTTTTTCAAGCTGTCAATACGTGCATTTTGATTGATTGGTACAAATATTCCAGGTATCAAGCCACATATCACAATGTATCACTTCGATCTGCCTCAAAGTTTGGAAGATTCTTATATCGGGTGGCTCAGTCCCCAGATAGTGTAATGTTATATTACTTTATATATATATATATATAGTAATGTTTGCAAATAACTTGAGATATGGTGAATTAAGAATCATTTAACAAAAGGATTTGTATATAAAATATTTTAAAAAGAAATCAAGATACATAACTACTATACTTCAAATATTTTATTATTGGTTTAATTAATGTTCACAAGCTTAGTGTCTTATATAAAATGTATTTAGTGGAAAATCAGAAAAGAGGAAATTGGGATACACCATCACAACACTTCAACTTTTTAAGACAGAAGTCACCCTTCATACTCAAATATAATTTATACACTGTGTCACTTATTCGTATAAAATTCATTCGAAAACTGATTTGCATGTGACCTTTTTCCAGTAAAAATAATCGAAGCCTTCATCACAACCATTTTCATGTTACCTTTCCCAATCAAGACATGACAACGGCTGCTAGACTCGTCTGAAAAAATAAAACTGAGCTTTCAGAAATTTTGCCTAGATTTAAAAATCATGCAGTTCGAACCTGGAACATTACAATGGAACAGATTAATATAGTGAAGATCACATCTACACATCCATCAACCTGGTTCTATAGTTGTTTTGTTTTGGTAAAACGGTTTCCCAAAACCACTTGTTTCTGAAGAAACCGGTTTGTGTATTGAAAAACGAAAATGACCGTACAAAACAGAGTTTTTCTTATCATTCAGTTTTTTTGTGTTTTTTTCCAGAAATGAATGCTCTCATTCCGTTTCTGGTAACCAGGCCAGACTGCACAAAATTCTTGTGAAATTCTAAATTATTTTTAGAATCTTGTCATGATATTAGTGTGTTCTCTCTTTTTATAAAATATCATTAGAATATGCCAAAACACTGTTTAGTTATGTCGAACACTGTTTTGAACGCTAAACATTATTTAAATACCTTATTTTTTTAGTTTGACTTATGTCTTTTTATAGGTAGGCTAGAAAAATTTATGTATTTATGTTTGTTGAACTCTGGGCACGTATCAATATGGCTATATCCTCTCATGGTATAAAATTGTATTTTATTTATGGTTAAAATGGTAAAGCAAGCATTTTGAACCGTCTTAATTTCAAATCGTTGGATGCAGAAGCATGGGTACTTCAGAGAAACCAAGACCCATTAAGCAAACTGACAATACTGAAAGAATTATCAAAATGTTATTGGAAAGAGACAGTAGTCATGGGAATATTTTCATTTATGAGATCATCAATGTTGGAATTTAATTTAAACTGCTCGCATTAATCAACAGAACGACGAAGTTATTATGAAGGGATCAAAATATGATTTAAGGCAGATGTGAAGTTGAAGAGAGGTGACATAAGTATGAAGGTGGTGGAAGCACAGAACTTATCGGTTGCAACCACTTGCATTGAAGTCCCACCAGCTGTAATTAACACAACGACGGCATTCACTGCAGAGGCAGCAAGCCATTCCTGTGGGTCGATAGAGCTCAAGAGGTAAGGGTGATTTGAGACCCCCGAAACCGCTGACGTCATACGTTGCGGGACCCAGCAATCCACCATTCAATACAATTCTGGGAGTTTACAAAGGGATGCGGGGAATGGACTCCGCGAGGCACCGAAATGTATAATAGGAAAACATAGAAGGAATAAGGTTTTAACCTTATGATATAGGTTTTTAATTTAATGTTTTATTACTGCATATTGTAATTAGATATAAATATGTTGTGAGTACATTATGAGACACTTGTTGTGTATTGTATTTTTGTAATTTTCATGAAGGCTGAAAACAGAGAAAAGAAGCAAAGAGACAGAGAAAAGGAAATTGCAGCAATGTGTGTTTATGGCAGCCAATAGAAGATTTCTGTTGTGAATCCAAAACACCAGAGTTCTGAGAAAACATTTTGTAATAATATAGTAGTTTGTTTTATTGAAATAGAATTTACATTCCATCTCTGTATGTCCACATAATTCATTTTTTAATCTCTGTGTTGTAAAAGAGGAATTTTTTTATTCCTCTGTTTGTGTGTTAAGGAATTGCTCAGAAAATTCCAACATGGTATTAGAACTAGTCTTGGCACTCAGTGAACAAAGCAGAGTTTGCTCTTCACTGCAGAAGCTGTAAGAATTTTATTGAAGTGGATTTCTCTAGCAGAGAAAGCTTCTGTTTGTTTACTCAGTCAATCTTTTTTATTGTTCCGTTTTTTAACACAGTCACAATGGCAGTAGTAGGCACCAGTCTGACAAATCCCCAACTTCCACAGTTTAATGGGAAGAATCATGAATATTGGGCTATCACTATGAGAGCTCTGTTTGCCTCATAGGATATATGGGAGCTAGTTGCGAATGGCTACCCAAAACCAGCAGATGTAGCAGTGTTGGTTGCTTTGACAACAGAAGAAAGGGATTTGTTAAAAGATAGTAGGAAAAAAGATTCCAATGTCGTCTTCTATCTCTTTCAATCTGTACATGAGAGTATTTTCCCAAGGATTATAGCAGCAACAAAGTCTAAAGTGGCATGGGATATTTTCAAGACAGCTTATCAAGGCATGGAGAAGGTAAAGACAGCAAAGTTTCAAATGCCGAGGAGAGATTTTGAAACTCTCTGTATGAAGGAGTCTGAAAATATAGATTCATTCTTCACACAAGTTATTGGGTTGGTTACCCAGATAAGATCTCATGGAGAGACACTTGAAGACAGAAGAATTGTGGAGAAAATCTTGAGAAGTTTACCCTCAAGATTTAATGCCATAGTAGTGGCAATAGAAGAGACAAAGGATTTCTCACAATTTACAGTGGATGAGCTTAGTGCATCCATGATGTCTCATGAACACAGACTAAATAGAGGATCAGATTCCTCAATGGAATAAGCAATCAAGACCCAAATGTCTTTTGGTCGAGGCAGAGGTCAAGGCAGAGCAAACAATAGAGGAAGAGGCATAAGCTATAACAGAGGGAGAAACAGCCATGAAAGTTCGAGTGGAAGGGGCAGCAATCAAAACTAGAATGAAGGCTCAAGCCAAAAGCAAGCTCATGGACAAAGGTATGATAAATCCCAAGTCCAATGTCATTATTGCAAGAAATATGGGCATTATGCCAATGAATGTAGGAAAAAGAAAAATGACATGAGTAATAGGCAGAATACTAAAGAAGATAAGAAACCAAAGATTGTGTTGTTAACATGTAACATAGCACAAGATAAACATGATGATGTATGGTTCTTAGACTCAGTTTGTAGTAATCACATGATTGGAAACATAGCAATGTTTGCCAATCTTGATGAAGATGTTAAATCTGAGGTAACAACAGGAACTAGTAGTAATCTCTCTCAAGGGAAAAGGCAGAGTCAGTATCCTGGCAAGAAATGGAGAACAAAAGTTTGTGCAAGATGTATATTATGTACCTGGCTTGAAATGTAATTTGTTGAGCATTGGACATATCATTGACAAGTGATAAAATTTATTTTTTAAATATGATGTGCGCACAATCATGGACATACCTCCAAGCAAGAAAGTCATTGCAGAGGTGCAACTGAGAAGCAATAGGATGTTTCCTCTCGAGCTCAGAGAAGACTTGAAGGAAGGAAGAAAAGTAGCAGCTATAACACAAGAGGTCTTTCAAGAGGAAGTGTAGATGATAGGAAGAGCACATCTGGATATGTGTTTCACTTGGGATCGAGAGAAATTTCATGGGCTTCCAAGAAGCAACCAGTAGTTTCTTTACCAACAGCAGAGGCAGAATATGTGGTAGCAACAGCAGTAGCATGCCAAGAAGTATGGTTGAGAAGAGTACTCAGAGATTTGTGTCATGAACAGGAAAAAGGCACAACCATTTACTATGATAACAACTAAGCGATAGCTTTATCGAAAAATCTGTCTTTCATAAAAGAACAAAGCATATTGATGCTAAATTTCACTTTATAAGAGAACTGGTTAATAATTGTGAGATTGTTTTGTAGCCCTGCAGAACAGAGGAGAAATTTGATGATATCCTCACAAAACCATTAACACAAAATAGTTTTAATTATTTCAGAAAATGCCTGGCTATGAAGGAAAACCCAGCAGTTGAAATTAAGGGGCAGAGTTGGAATTTAAGTCCAACTGCTCACATTAATCAACAGAATGACGAAGTTATTATGAAGGGATCAAAACATGACAGAGTTAAGGCAAATGTGAAGTTGAAGAGCGGCGGCATAAGTATGAAGGCGGTGGAAGCATAGAACTTATCAGTTGCAACAACTCGCACTGAAGTTCCACCAGCTACAATTAACACAGTGGCAACATTCACTGCAGAGGTGGCAAGCCATTCCGGTGGGTCAGCAGAGCTCAAGCGGTAAGGGGGATTGGAGACCCCCGGAACTGCTGACATCATACGTCGCGAGACCCACCAATCCACCATTCAATACAATTCCGGAAGGTTACAAAGGGATGCAGAGAATGGAATCTGCGAGGCACCAGAATGTGTAATAGGAAAACATAAAAGGAATAAGGTTTTAACCTTATGATATAGGTTTTTAATTTAATGTTTTATTACTGCAGTTTATTCATTTTTTTACTTTTGGTTATATATGTTATATGTATTATAAATATGAGATATTTATAATATATATTAGCATATTGTAATGAGATATAAATATTCTACGAGTGCATTATGAGACACTTGTTGTGTATTGTATTTTTGTAATTTTCACGAAGGCTGAAAATAGAGAAAACAAGCAAAGAGACAGAGAAAAGAAATTTTCAGTACTGTGTGTTTGTAGCAGCCAACAAAATATTTCTGTTGTGAATCCAGAACACCAGAGTTCTAAAGAAAACATTTTGTAATAATCTAGAAGTTTGTTTTATTGAAATAGAAT
This sequence comes from Pinus albicaulis, assembly GCA_034641835.2. Lineage (NCBI taxonomy): Eukaryota > Viridiplantae > Streptophyta > Pinopsida > Pinales > Pinaceae > Pinus > Pinus albicaulis. The sequence continues at coordinate 231,639,529 of CM076573.1, forward strand.
TTACATTCCATCTCTCTGTGTCCGCATAATTTAGTTTTTAATCTTTGTGTTGTAAAAGAGGAATTGTTTTATTCCTCTTTCTGTGTGTTAAGGAATTTCTCAGAAAATTCCAACAATCAACAACAATATCTAGACCTCTATTTCTGCGGTCCTTTGTACAGTTTGCAGGTAGAAAACAATGTTTCAAATATGAAAAAAATTATTCTTGTTGGAGTTTTGTTTGTGGTTACGCTGATAGAGTCGTCTACTCAAAGGCATTGGTACTTCAATTCAAGACATACGGGTATGAAAATTCACTCAGTGTTGATGGCAGTTGTATATCAGAAACAACTTCCATTGTCAAGTCTAGGAAGACAAAGACATGCCACTGGTGAAATTGTAAGCTACATTGGTGAAATTGTAAACTACATAGTTGTGGATATCGTTTTGGAGAGTTTCCATGGTGGTTGCATTAGTGTTGGCCTATCCCTTTGCAAATGTGTGTAGCAATTGGCATACTTTTTAACCCAGGACTTAGCTCCATTGACATTCATTATGGCAGGGACTAGTTGTTGTGAAACCCCACTCATTTATATATATAAGACTCTCAATAGACTAATTAACTCCTGTTACTTTGATGTCATATTATATATATAAGACTCTCAATAGATTAATTAACTCCTGTTACTTTGATGTCATATTAGTAAATTTTATGCCTAGGAGTAGTAATCGTTTCTCGACATCACCCTTCTTATCAAATCAATGTGTTTTATTATAAGTTTTTCCCTAAATCAATGTGTTTTATCGTTAAAATAAAAATTAAAGAAAAATAAAAGGTAAGGTTTTGTGTGTTTTTTTTTAATTTTAATAGTTAATAATATCTCTAAGGTGTTAGAAGTTAATTTTTTTTTACCAATGTTTTTTTATTAAATCTAACAACTAATAATATGTGTTTTTTCACATATTATTAAAAGTTTATAATTTGAAATTTAAATAGCTTAGAGTTGTGGAATTATTAAATTAAATAGTTAATAAATTTGAATAAGCATTAATTAATTCTTAATAAATATCAAAACATTTAATTTATAATAAATCTTATATTTATTAGATAAAATAATAATAAACAACTCAATTATAATTTTATTATATATATATATATATATATATATATATATATATATATATATATATATATGGTTTTTAGTCATAGAGACTTATCCTTACTTAACAGTGGATATAGTTCCACTTAACATCAAGATTCTTAATATGTAAATAGGATTTGTTACAATATTAGTACCCCATAAACCATAACTCATTTCATATGACACTATATTATATTACAAATTTAAATATTAACCTTTAAGAAGTGGCTATTATTAAAAATATTCTAAAATGTTTTGCCAACATTAATTTAATAATATTAAAAAATGATATTTATTCATAAAGGAAAATCATTCATAAAATTCAATTTCCTTGAATTTGAAGCTCCCAAAAAACTTCCAATATCCCAAAATTGTTTCGAACCAATTAAGAAATGTTCTATACTCATTCCTAAGCTCCCAAATACACAAGTAGAAAAACATATATTAAAAATATCAATCATGATTGTGAGAAATACTGAGACGGGGTGAATTAGTATTTCTTTCAACTTTTAATTAGCTAATTGATATTTTAATTTCATTAGAAACACAATATAACATAACACAAAAGTAAAATAATTTTATTTATAAAGAAAGTGGGGATTCCAATCCTCTTCAATATGCACAACAAAATCTAAAATTTCTTCAATGCTCCAACCTTGAATGAAGACTGCAATCCTCAAATATCAATCCAAGCTCCGACGCAGTCTCTCACAAGGCCCTAACATTGTATGGGGACTCCAATCATCAATCATAAGTACATTCTCCAACATGGTCTCTCTCAATGCTCGAGCTTGGTCTTCTCTAAATGTGTTTGAACATATTTTCAATAGTTGCTCTCAAGACACTTCTTCACCTTTCAAGCTATGCTTCAAAAGAAATTTCTTCCTCTTCAAATTTTGGTCGAGGAATTGTTGAAAATGTTATCCATAGTATTCTCCAAAATCACCACAGGTATATCCAAAGAGATGCACCAAAGGGATCATAGGTCTATCTAAAAAGATGATCTAAAGTGGTTACATGTCTATTGAAAGAGATGCTCCAAAGTGTTGTTCCAAACTGTTCTACAATAGTGTTTCCTAAGTTTGGTAAAAAATGCTTCATAGGATTCTCCAAGAAAGTCCTCAAAGATCTACTAAAAAGGTGTCAACAAGTCTACTCTTCAAGAGGCGAAATAAGGTCTGCTTCTAGAGGTCGAAATTGAAATTGTGCTACAAAATTTCTACATGTCTTAGCTATTGTAATAGCCCTCTAGTTCCACATAAATATTTTGTTGTTTGGAGCAAACCATTTTTAGGTGTAATGGCTAGGAAGCCATGATGAAATTAAATTAAGGTGAACAATAACGCATGATAATGTAATAAATAAATTTTATTTAATGCAAATAAAATATGGAAAGTACTTGGGAAAGAGACACTGGAGTAAGAGATTGTTGCCAAAAAATTCGAAAAAAGTCTCATTAATGAATGAGATAATTAGATAAATCTTCCATAAGTCAGAATCCTAGATAATATTTAATGAGATAGAAGATAAATATCCATTAAATCACTTAGCTAGAGAGAAAACACTATGTATGGAGTAGAATAAATCATCGCACGAGAAAAAAATGGGCTTTAAAGACGCTAAGGAAAAAAAAGTGCGAAGGGAGAAAATGTATGAATATACGTCATCAAGGGATCAAAGGGGTTGTTGGTTTTCCTGAAGAGGCACATCTTAGCTCAGGGGAGAACTAGAGGAATGCAGTTCAAGGTTGGGTGGAAAAGGTGACTTTCCCAAGTGTGTCCCTTGTTGAAGTTATGGTTATATTATTTACCTATAATTATGATTTTCCTCATTGGCTTGTTTCAGGATTCATTAGAGAAACTAAATTTCTATAAGAATTGTATTTCTACTCAGGGTGGAAATTTATCAAATGAAAAAGATAATTGAAATGGTGTATGTTTATTTTGTTTTTTTTAAGTCAGAAGTTTATTCACATGAAATAATACTATCATTATAGGTCTTTGATTGTAATAACCACAGAAATTAAGGGAATAAAAAATCTAAAGTTTGAAATAGTATTCTAGAACAACAATTATGCATCTTCTTGTTCTTATACAATATTGACCACATTAAATTAAAATGATCTTGTAGAGGGTTAGTCAGCTTATAAGTTAACGGAGAGATGATTTGGTAGGAATATGTAACTTTCTTTCTATTATAGATGAAATTAAACTAGGGTGAGAACCACGTAATGTGTGGTAGTGAAGGAAGAGGAACAAAGTAATTGCAATTAGCTACACTATTGATGCAAACCTTACTGTGCATGTCTAGTAAATTAATCCATGATATTTATTTGTTAGGGGGGACGCATGAAGATTCTACCGAGATATAAATTATAATGTTGACACCTAATCCTAAGGGATTAGGAGAAATTTTATATTAGTGTAAATTAGGAAATAGGGAAGTCTAAGGGACATTGGGAAATGAATCCCAATAGTCTCACCTCCATATATATATGCATGAGCACCCTCTATAAAATTCCCCATTCGATTTGTTGATTTTCCTCTTGGTCTGACATGGTATCAGAGCCAACCATTTTTTTTGGAATTCTTGTCCATGGTGTAACTCCCTCCTGTATCTATTCTACATTTTTTGCAGACTGCCATATTCTATCATATTCTTGCAATTTTTCTTGAAAGTCTATTTTTTCTCTACATTCAATTTTTTTTTAGGGGCTCACTATTCCTCTGCTACTCAGCATTCGATTATTTTTTTTGAGGCTTAATATTCCTCACGACCCCTTGCACTCCTCCACTCTTGCAACTATCACATTGCAACCAAAACCATCTGCAGCCTCTTGCTCCTCGCTCCCTACAGTCGTAGCCCTCCATTTCCTACTGCTCCTATCTCACGACAGTTTTAGCCCTCTGCTGCCTCCTTCTCTTTGTTCCCCTCCTCACTCCCCCTCCGCCCTCCCCTCCTCCGGCTCCCTTATTTATTCCCCTCTCCTCTCCCCCTCTTCCCTCCTCACTCCCCTCCTCTCGCTTCCCCTCCCCACTCCCTTCTCCATTGCCATCCTTTCTCCCCCTCTTCCCTCCCATCCTCTCTCTCCCTTCTATGTTCCCCTTCGCCCTCCCTCTGCCCTCACCTCCCCCTAATCCACCTCCCCAGGTTGACGTCCCCCAGGTTTGACCCTCCCCAAGTCGAACTCCCCCAGGTCCAATCTTCCCCAGGCCCCACCTCCCCCAGGTCGACCTTCCCCAAGTCTGAGCTCCTCTCTACACAAAAAAAAATTATTTTTTTACAAAAAAGAAAAAAATGAGAACTAAGTTTTTACAGCAGAGTACATATTTTGTACCATAATTGATTTTCTATAGTAGACTACAATTTTCACTCTTGAATTGATTTTCTACAACAAAGTACACTTTTACAGCAAAATTGAGTTTTTGCGACATAATACATTTTACACCAGAATTGAGTCTTTTTCTAGCAGACTCCTTTTTTCAAAAGTTCACAATGCATTCTCTCATATCTATTGTGGGAGTTGTTCTCTCTGGAAAGGAGAAATATCCTAAGTGGCTTTGGAAAATCAAGCACACTCTCATTTTTAATGAGTTTTGGATATGGATTTGTGAAGGATAATGAGATAATACACTCGCAAAGCCCACTTGATACAAGGAGATCGCCATTTTGGAAAACAAGAATTGCAAGGCCTATGCCTTGATTGCAGCTTCTATAAATGAAGAGGTGAGTCACCAAATTACACCATTTTCAAATTCTTATGAAGCCTTGGGAAAATTAAAATAACTCTATGACTCACATTCAGAACTTGAAATTGTTCAATTAATGATTAAGTTGTTCAACCTTGAATTGAAAAATGATGACCCTCTTCCTCTAGCATCAGAAGTAAGATCTATCATGCATGACATTAAAAATATTTGATTAGAAGTTTACATACCTCTCATATCTTATGTTAAGTGATTGTATCCCACTTAGTCATATTACCTTGAGTCATTGCAAGGAAGTGGAAACCTCATGAAGATCACCTTTGATTCCCTTGAGAAAAAATTTGCAGAAAGAGAGAATGATTTTGGAAAGATGAAAATCCCTCTGCATACTGAAGAAGTTGTATGTTCCACACATAGAGAGAAGAATCATGCTGAAGATTCTTCCAGAGGAAGACATGGCTGAAGAGGAAGAGGAAGAAGAAACTTTAGAGGAAGGGGGGGCATACAAACTCAAAGTGAAAAATATGATCTTCATTGCATACACTACAATAAAGATTGGAATGATGCATCTATATGTAAGCTACCTTGGGATATAATTGAGCAGTAAAGAAACCAAGGAAAATGTAAAACTCATGACAGAGACAAAGGTAAAGCACCTGAATCTTCTCATTATGTTGTAGCACATTGTAACATTGGAGTTACTAAAGACTTGTTTGATGTTTCACTTACTTCTTGGAGAAATGATTGGTTGCTAGATTTAGGAGCAACATGTCACATGAATTTTAGAAATTATTTTTTTGAAGAATTTACTAACAAGGTTGATGGAGTAGTATACTTTGCAGACAAATCTAAACTCAGGCCATCAAGGCTTGGCGTAATCAGGCTTAAGTTTCCTGGTCTTCCGGACCATCTTCTACATGAGGTTTTGTAAATCCCTGAGTTGAGGAGTAACTTGTTGTCCTTATTCCACATCTACCAGCAAGGAAAATCCATTCACATGTTTTATGGCAAGTTTTAGGTGAGAAGAAAATCATATCACTCACTTGTCATGAAGGGAATAGAAGAAGGAAGATTCCTAAAGTTGCAAGGTACCTCTGTTCATGCACAAAAATTTACATTGAGTTCTCACCATTATGAAGGTACATTACCATCAAGTCTTTTATGACATTCTATATTTGGACACTTAAAATATGATAGCATTCGATTTTTGAAGAGAAATGGTGTTATTAGATTACCTAAAATTCCTAGGAAACTTAATAAATTGGATGTTTGTATTCTAGGAAATCATAGCCAATAGGCCTTTCATGGGTCACATTCCTGATCACATAGAAAAATTGTGATCCAGGTGGATATTGGTGGCCACCCAACATTGTTTAGGGCCTCAAAAGGGCTCCAGAAGTCCAAGACCTAAAAAAATGCTAAAAATAGTAAGTTGTACCAAAACTAAAAAACTGAAAGAGACAATGGTGGGGCCCCAAGTGGAATAGTGCAGGTGGGCACTTGGGGCATGTTGCTTCTGCAAATGGATAGTAAATATATGATGACATTTTTTGATGACTACACGAGAATGTGTTGGGTTTACTTATTGAAGAACAAATTTGATTCTTTTCAAACATTCAATAATTTTCATGTAGGGATTGAAAATGATGCACAAACTCATATTAGCTCTTTTTGCACTGATAATGGAAAAGAATACAATTCATATTAATTTGGAAACTATCTTCACCAACATGGGATCAAACATTAGACAATTGTGCCCTATAATCCCCAACATAACGGTGTATCTGGAAGAATGAACATGACAATTTTAAATATGGTTCACTCCATGATGTTTTCTAAGAATGTAAAATTGATGTTCTGGACTGATGGAGTTCTATGTGCTATGTTAATAAATAATAGGTGTCCTTCTAATACAATGAGGAACAAAGCTCCTTATGAAATGTGGTGTGGCAACATTCATTCGCTAAAGTATTTTAGGGGATTTGGTTCTGCCTATTATGCTTTGATACCTAAGGTAAAAAGAAATTAACTTGGTTCTAGAATTTGAAAATGTATCTTCTTCGGGTGTGTTATCACTCAGGTTTTCCTAGAAGTTGTGTAAGAGGAAAGTATACCCGAGGTAACCACAAACCAACCTTTTAGATGCAGAATCTAGCCAATCTGCATCCAGATAGGGCTCTCTCTTTATAATTTATCTTTGTTTCTTGAAAGGTTTTAGGCTAGTTATAGATTCAAAGTTTGTTTTGGGAAAATTGGTGGAATCCACAAACTAAGGGCAAGGTTGAGGGCTTTCAGTCCATTGGGCTATGGAGTCTAAGGATGGCTTTACTGGATTTCTTTTCTAAACACAAGATGGTATTACAGGGCAAGATAGCTAGACAGAGAACAATCCTTAAAATTTAAAGTGGATGGGATGATCTTGAAGGGATGAAAGGCAACTAAGAATCTTTCACCATGTTCAAAGGAAAGAAGTGAATTGACTACAAACAAAGAGCAATAAAGGATTCTTTATTATAGCAATCAACAGTGCTTAAATTAGCGAAGCAGGAGCATTTAAGAATTCATGCTTATAACTAATTTAGAAGAAAACATTTAAGAACAATCACATTTGAAAACAGAGTACAATTAAGCAAATTATGTTTCAATCCTTTATGTAAATTATTCAGAAATGGATATGATGGTATTATAAACTAATATAAAATTTCAAACAAAGGGTAGAAACACTTATTGAACTGTAGTCCAACACATGAATCCTGCAACAAGTCCAGTGCTTTAAATCGTCATCCAGCAAGCCACAAGTAAATTTCTCCAAAATCTTTTATTCCGAAAATCTCAATGTTACAGCAGAGTAATAGAATCCACCCCAAATGCTTCCAAGAGTGGAGTATTTATACAAATTCTAAACTAAAATATCTTGAAACAAATATCCAAATTGGTTCACAAATCTCTCCAACTATTTACATAAATAGAACTAAAGTAAAGGACACTCAAACTATTTGGCACTATTTTTGATGGATAAGTGATGACAAAGAGGAGAATTCGAATTTGATCCAAATCTTATTTGATGATGAGGCATCCAAGTCACTAACTGCTTCCTTTCTTTGTGCAATCTGCTCCAACAATTCTGCAAACTTGGGGTCCAATGATATCTTCGTATTTCTCAATCCGTAATATATATGTAAAAAGTTAAAGAGGTTATTGTGGATAAATATGTTGGTGAGATAAACCTCTTTCACTTTCCTAAAATTCCTCTCCAGCTGTGCATAATATTCTCTGTAAAAAATATGTGTAAAACAGAGTTTTACAGAGTCTGAAAAATGGCCTGTAAAGATGCGCATGTATCTCTCATTATAAAACTACTGTGAAAAAACTGAGATAGGTTTTTGTATATGGGTCTCTTAGGAACAAAAACCTCCTTCAGTTTTGTGAAATGTATTTCTAATTGGCCACAATATTCTCTGCAAAATGATGACTTGACTGTAATTTTCTGCAAAAAGTGCTTTTCAACATTGTTTAATATTTCCAAAACCATAATAGCTGTTAGGAAAGTGAGAGAGGTTTTTGTAGATGATACTCTTAAGAAAATAAACCTCCTTCAGTTTTTCAAAATTCATCTTGTATTGGTCACAATATTTTCTGCAAAATAATGACTAAAACATGTAATTTCTGCAAAAATGTTCCTTCTTGTTATGTTTTTTCATCTTTTTACTTTCTTGCTCTTTTGACTGTTTTACTTTCACTTTAGACAAACTTCAATTTTGGTGAAAGTACTTTCATTTATTTTTACCATTTTACTGCCTCTGTAACTTCATTTTTACTATTTACCTTTGACTGCTCTGTAACTTTGTTTTGACTTTTCACTCTGACTTTTACCTGATACACTTTATCCACTGATACTCTTTGATTTTGATACGCTTTGACTTGGGGATAAAACTGCTTTCTGATATGGATCATAATTGGCATGATAGCAGTGGATAATTCCTGGGAAAATAAGGACTGAGGGGATGAGATATCTCGGGAAATTGGATTCCCACAACCCTATAAGATCTTGCCCCTTTGAGTATTCGTCTCTGCAGCGACAATAGCTCAATATGGGACTTTCATCAAAATGCAGGTCTTTAATTTGGAAATCTTCATCTATCAGAGGTAAATAGTCTAATTCATGGTAAGGAGCATTCAATGGAGTGATATTAAGAGCTGCCGGGGCCTCCATTTTGGTTCTTGTGGATTCAAAATGGAGGTTTTTGGTTTTCTTCACGGGACGGGCGGGATTCTTGAAACGAAGGGAATTGGAAGAATTTGCAGGTTTTGGGGGCAATTTCACAGGTTTAAAATCTTCAGGGAGGACTCAGCGATGATTTTTAACCACTTTTTCAGAGAAAAAACAAAGGAAACTAAGCTTGACTTGCAGTCGGGGCGCGAAATGATAAATACCTGTTTTTAGATGGAAACTGGTTCTTTAACAGGTAATGAGCAATGGCGGGGACGTTCTTCAACATGGGCGCAGCGGAATTTTGGAGTAAATTGGTGTATTTGCAGTGGAATTTGAAAATTGCAGCGGGAGCTCTGTCGCTTTCAGAAACTAAAATAACTGAAAAAAACACGAAAAATGGCTTATTTACAAGTTAAAAAGGGTTTTTGTTCTTTTCGAGGTGATGACGTCATCGACGTACGGGGTGACGTAGGGAAGTGGGGCCGGCGGTATGCGGTAAGTGGTAAGCGGTGAGCCCGCACCGCTTATGGACGAGGGCGGTAAAAGTCGCGGGGGGAGCGATTCCACAAAGTATTTGCCACGTGGATGTCTGACTTTTCAAAAACCACCCATCCCCCGCTGGTTAACATGCTGGCAAGGGATGGGCAGTGGGATTAATCATGACCGTTGATCAACGAATGGATGATCCGACGGCTGAAGGAATGGGAAACATGCGGAGGGTTGAAAGGTGGGCCCGTCGGGTTTTTAAAAGAGTTTAACGCTTAATTTAATTATCCCGGGAGATATTCAATAGGCGGAAAGGTTATTAACTAGTCCTGATGACTAATTAATCCCATGCGTATAATGAACGGGGTTGCGGCGGGGGTTTGCTTAAGTGGAATTCCACGTGGACGAATCATGGCGGCACAACAAATTCTCGAAGTTTTATTCATGTTTTTGGTGTTAAACACACATATTGTATGTCTAACGCTTTTTTATATATATTTTTTATTATATGATGATTTAATTAATACAATTATTTCACCATAGGGGCGGGATTAATGTTATAAAGATATATTTCACCAAAGGGTTTATAAAGCGGGGTTTTATTTTCAATGTGCGGGAATATATACTTTGGTAAAACATTATAATAAAGGGTTTTGGGGATATTTATTAGAAAATGGAGTTATATACTTAGGAAAAGGGATTTCACTAGGGATTTAATATAGTAAAATCAAATGTTAATATGAAAAAGGACAAGGAAAATCAAAACATCTTTGTACATCTAAGAAAGTGATAACTTATGAAGTAAATAGCAACATTTTATCTTCAACACTTAAACTTAGAATAACAAGTTATTTTGAGGAATTTTATGGAATGTTGCATCAGTTTCCTAAGTAAAATAGGATTTTACTTAGGAAGAAGTTAAAGATGGAAGATAACAATGATGAATTATCTCAAGTGCTTAGGTCTTTTTGATCATTAGGCCGAGGGTCCGGTTCCTCCAGAAGTCAAGGAAATGCCTTGAGCCCTTTTGATCTCCAAATACCTTAATACTTTTGGGGGGGAATTAGTAAAACTCTTGAGGGGGAAAATGATGAGGGAGGTTAATGAATTTGACTTTGCTTGCTGTGATTTTCCAGTGTATTTCCTGCTTTAGTACTTTTGATGAAAGTAAATGATTAACCAACATGTAGCAGCACCATTCATCAGATAACACTTTGCAGCACCATCTACCTACCTATCTACTTGACACTACCATTTTCTCTTCTTTATTAGGGTGCATTTAGACTTGCAAACCCTTTTCAATCTTTTTCTTTTTACATGGCAAATCTATCTAAATCTACCCTTATTACATCCAAGGGCTCAGATTAAACTGTTGAGCACCTTTTATTCACTCTACCTAGCTACTTATCTGCCAAGATTAAATTGTTTGGCTAGATATTTATTCTCTAATCTACAACAATGAAATTGAAATATGACTAAGCCAAGTTTAAACAGTTTGACTTATTCATGAATTGTGGCAAAGCTGCACACAATTGATTTATTACAACAGTGAAATAGCAGTGGCATTTGGATTTGCACACTTTCCTTGGTCTATTTTTTGCTTGGGGTTCATTTCTTTCACTTTTTTGACCATTTTATTCTTTTTACCCTTTGATCTTTCTTTTAGGGTATACCCTCTTTACATTTTTTAAATTTTTTGATTTTTTGGTTTTCAAGAATATGGAACACCTTTGCTCAAGTAAGAAGGTTTGAACATATTCCATACTTCCATCAAGAAAATCATGAAAGATGAAACCTATTGATATAGGAGGCTAACACTGGCTCCACTTGGGGATGGCTTTTCCTTGTGGAAAGTCAAGAACAGCAGGTCAGATGCCTCAAAATGTCTTCAAACTGAAAGTATGAAATCTTCCTTCTTCTGGTAGCTTTATTTTACATATGATAGTGAAACTTTTGAAGCTTAGGGCCTTCACTTCGGGCTTCAACTTCAAGAAGTCACCATCCAATTAAAACTGATGCATTAGCTGTGGCTGAAAATCTTGAATTGAATATAGTCATTTTTCTGCAACCTGAAATCTAATCTTGAAACTTAAAACAACACACAAAAATTTTCAAACCAACTTAATGAAAAACTAGTTGTAAATTGAAAACTAAAAAAAATGCTCAAAATTCTGAGCTTATTGGCACTCATTTACCTACTCAATCTACTGTTCAACTGCTAGTTAGGTAAAATGAAATAGCCAATGCAACCATTCAAGCATTATGTACTTTGATAGATTTTGTTGCATTTTCTTGTTGATTATCAAAGTTCTACTTTTGCAACCTATTAGAAACTTGTCAACAAATGAGAGGATAAGGAAACACTTGATTTCCTTTGTTGACTCTAGAAACTGTACAAAAGGATCTTCCAAAATATATACACTGATGTTTAACTGATCTGAACAACTGTACATTTGTTCCGGATGGCCTCCATACCATGAATATGAAGTGCTATTTTCATCTTTATCTCCCTGTAGACTTTCAGATAAGATTTGTGATGATATTCCTACTGATTGTAATGTCTGAGTATTGAATCCTTTATCATCTTGATTCTGAAAATCATAGTTAGTTAATAGAGGAATGCTTGGAATGCCTTCAATATTCAACATGTATGCTATTGGATCCTGAAAATCTTGGGAAAATTGCTGGAACCTATGACATATAAAATTCCATCGGACTTCATAAACTTCAACAAGTTTCCCATTATTTTCTTTAAATATGTTATACCACATTTCCTTTAAAAGCTGAAATGGTTCAAAAAATAGTGGTATGGAACTTTCTTGTGTCATTTGATCATTTATTTCAATGGGAACTGATAACTGCAATTGTGAAACTGAAAAATCTTGATTAATAGTTTCATTATCTTCTTTGTTGTCAATCACAATTCCTAAAGATTGCTGATTATTGATGGCATGATAGTTTTCTCTAATGAACTGAAATGAAGCAAAACAAAGAGGTAAAGAATTTTCACTTATTTCCACATTTTCTGCTCTTCCTTCCTCACTCTCATGGTTGATCTGTATTCGCTGATCACTGTCTTCAATCTGCTGAAATTGCATTTCTTCATCCTCCAAACTAGCTTCTGATATCTCTATAAAGTTAGCTTGACTTTGGAGAACATAACTATCATCATAATGATCATACTTAGGCAAATCATCAAAATAAGGAATGTCATCAAACATACACATTAGAACAACAGATTCCTCTTTCTCATATTGATTTGTAAATTCATTTTCTGATTTATGATAATTTGAATAAAGAGGAATTTGTTCATGGCTATCAACCTCTTCTATTTCTTCATGGTGATTTTGAATAAAAAATTCTTCTTTCATAGTGATCTTCTGTGTTATTTCATCTAGTTTACTTACCAAAAGATTGAGTTTTACCTCTGCAATGTTTTTCCTTTCCTCTTCTTCTGCTTTCAACATTTCCTGTTTGATTTGGAGATTAACTTCCACATCAACTGCAATATTCTGCATCTGTACAAGTGTTTTTGGATCTCTTTCTCTTAACCGAAATTCTATTTCTGGCATTGAATAATAAACTTGATTAAATCTGTCAGAAAATTGTTGTATCGTTTCATTTGAATGTCTTTTTAATTGATTATATTCTTCCATGATCACAAAATGATTAACTTTGATTATCCATCTATCAAGGAAAAGTTTGATAAACTATTGGAAATTTGAGATGCTAGCATTAGGCAGATTTTTGAACCAACTCTTTATTCTATTTTGCAAAGAAAGAGAAAAAAGTCTGATTTTAATATCATCTTCATCAATCTCAAATAAATCCAAATAATTTTCAAAACCTTGAATATGTTTTTGGGCCGTGATACCATTTTCTCCATCAAATCTAGGAAGATACTTGTAGTATTTTTCAGGACAATCATGGAGTAAAGGAGGTAGAATAAGGGGCTTATATCTATCTGGAACTTTATATGGCACAGGGATATGTACAGGGATTGTAAGATCAGTTTTGATTATTTGAGGCTTCTTAATTGGAAAATGATCATCATTAGATTCATAAGAAAGCTGCTCAAAGAGATTAGGAGAATTATTACTTACAAATTTCAAAGGAAAATAACTAAAAACTAATTTAAGATCTTCTATAAAATACAATATACATTGAAAACAATTCTTAATGAGAAAGAACATAATGTCTTGGATTAAGATCCAAGTTGAAAGCCTGATCTTTCCATATTGTCCTTTGAGGTTCATTCCTCCAGTGGAGTCTTGATTCTGAAATTGATTTGGAGTCGCCAGGTGGATGATTTTAACCTTTGTGTGTCTGATCCTTGTCCACCATCATAGATCAGATCTAAACCTGTAAAACAATTTTGAAGAAAAAGTTAGTTCTTCAGGAAACCAAATTTTGAGTATTTTATGATTATTTTGTTTTTTTATGAATTTTCAAAACAACTTTTATGATTTCTTTAAGAAATTTAAGTTTTTTAATTAAAATTTTCTCAAAGATTTATTAAACTAGAGAGTCTGATTAAATATTTTGAAACTAAGGTTCAGTATATAAGCTAAATCAGAGATAGACTGAAGCAGCATTTATTTACTCTTGCAATTGCAATGCAAAAGCAATTTCAAAGGCTTCCTGGCTGATCTTCAGACTCTGTCTATAGCTTATAAATGAACAATATTAACAAATAAAAATGATTCAGATTTCCCAGTATGGTCGCCACTATGTTATCACTCAGGTTTTCCTAGAAGTTGTGTAAGAGGAAATTATACCCGAGGTAACCACAAACCAACCTTTTAGATGCAGAATCTAGCCAATCTGCATCCAGAGAGGGCTCTCTCTTTATGATTTATCTTTGTTCTTGGAAGGTTTTAGGCTAGTTATAGTTTCAAGAGTTTGTTTGGGAAATTGGTGGAATCCACAAACTAAGGGCAAGGTTGAGAGCTTTCAGTCCATTGGGCTATGGAGTCAAAGGATGGCTTTACTGGATTTCTATTCTAAGCACAAGATGGTATTACAGGGCAAGATAGCTAGATAGAGAACAATCCTTAAAATTTAAAGTGGATGGGATGATATTGAAGGGATGAAAGGCAATTAAGAATCTTTCACCATGTTCAAAAGAAAGAAGTGAAATGACTACAAACAAAGAGCAATGAAGAATTCCGTGTTATAGTAATCAAACAATGTTTAAATTAGCAAAGCAGGAGCATTTAAGAATTCATGCTTATAGCTAATTTAGAAGAAAACATTTAAGAACAATCGCATTTGAAAACAGAGTACAATTAAGCAAATTCTGTTTCAATCCTTTATGCAAATTATTCAAGAATGGATATGATGGTATTAAAAACTAATATAAAATTTCAGACAAAAGGTAGAAACACTTATTGAACTGTAGTCCAACACATGAATCCTGCAACAAGTCCAGTGCTTCAAATCGTCATCCAGCAAGCCACAAGTAAATTTCTCCAAAATCTTTTATTCCGAAAATCTCAATGTTACAGCAGAGTAATAGAATCCACCCCAAATGCTTCCAAGAGTGGAGTATTTATACAAATTCTAAACTAAAATATCTTGAAACAAATATCAAAATTGGTCCACAAATCTCTCCAACTATTTACATAAATAGAACTAAAGTAAAGGACACTCAAACTATTTGGCACTATTTTTGATGGATAAGTGATGACAAAGAGGAGAATTCGAATTTGATCCAAATCTTATTTGATGATGAGGCATCCAAGTCACTAATTGCTTCCTTTCTTTGTGCAATCTGCTCCAACAATTCTGCAAACTTGGGGTCCAATGATATCTTCGTATTTCTCAATCCGTAATAGATATGTAAAAAGTGAAAGAGGTTATTGTGGATAAATATGTTGGTGAGATAAAACTCTTTCACTTTCCTAAAATTCCTCTCCAGCTGTGAATAATATTCTCTGTAAAAAATATGCGTAAAACAGAGTTTTACAGAGTCTGAAAAATGGCCTGTAAAGATGCGCATGTATCTCTCATTATAAAACCACTGTGAAAAAACTGAGATAGGTTTTTGTAGATGGGTCTCTTAGGAACCAAAACCTCCTTCATTTTTGTGAAATGTATTTCTAATTGGCCACAATATTCTCTGCAAAATGATGACTTGACTGTAATTTTCTGCAAAAAGTGCTTTTCAACATTTGTTTAATATTTCCAAAACCATAATAGCTGTTAGGAAAGTGAGAGAGGTTTTTGTAGATGATACTCTTAAGAACATAAACCTCCTTCAGTTTTGCAAAATTCATCTTGTATTGGTCACAATATTTTCTGAAAAATAATGACTAAAACATGTAATTTCTGCAAAAATGTTCCTTCTTGTTATGTTTTTTCATCTTTTTACTTTCTTGCTCTTTTGACTGTTTTACTTTCACTTTAGACAAAATTCAATTTTGGTGAAAGTACTTTCATTTATTTTTACCATTTTACTGCCTCTGTAACTTCATTTTTACTGTTTACCTTTGACTGCTCTGTAAATTCATTTTTACTGTTTACCTTTGACTGCTCTGTAACTTTGTTTTGACTTTTCACTCTGACTTTTACCTGATACACTTTATCCACTGATACTCTTTGATTTTTATATGCTTTGACTTGGGGATAAAACTGCTTTCTGATTTGGATCATAATTGGCATGATAGCAGTGGATAATTTCTGGGAAAATAAGGACTGAGGGGATGAGATATCTCGGGAAATTGGATTCCCACAACCCTATAAGATCTTGCCCCTTTGAGTATTCGTCTCTGCAGCGACAATAGCTCAATAGGGGACTTTCATCAAAACGCAGGTCTTTAATTTGGAAATCCTCATCTATCAAAGTTAAATAGTCCAATTCACGGTGAGGAGCATTCAATGGAGTGATATTAAGAGCTATCGGGACCTCCATTTTGGTTCTTGTGGATTCAAAATGAAGGTTTTTGGTTTTCTTCATGGGCCAGGCGGGATTCTTGAAATGAAGGAAATTGGAACAATTTGCAGGTTCGGGGAGCAATTTCACAGGTTTAAAATCTCCAGGGAGGACTCAGTGATGATTTTTAACCACTTTTTCAGCGGAAAAACAAAGGAAACTGAGTTTTACGTGCAGTCGGGGCGTAAAGGATAAATACCTGTTTTTAGACGGAAACTAGTTTTCTAACAGGTAACAGGCAATGGAGGAACTGTTCTTCAGCACGGGCGCAGCGGAATCTTGGAGTAAATTGGTGTATTTG
The DNA here is from genome assembly GCA_034641835.2 of Pinus albicaulis. Classification (NCBI taxonomy): domain Eukaryota; kingdom Viridiplantae; phylum Streptophyta; class Pinopsida; order Pinales; family Pinaceae; genus Pinus; species Pinus albicaulis. The sequence continues at coordinate 231,656,291 of CM076573.1, forward strand.
CAGTGAAATTTGAAAATTGCAGCGGGAGCTCGGTCTCTTTCAGAAACTAAAATAACTGAAAAAAACGCGAAAATGGCTTAAAAACAAGTCAAAAAGGGTTTTTGTCATTTTCGAGGTGATGACGTCATTTGACGTACGGGGTGACGTAAGGGAGTGGGGCCGGCGGTATGCGGTAGGCGGTAAGCGGTAAGCCCGCACCGCTTTTGTGCAAAAGCTGTTTTAAACGAATCGGCAGCGATTCCGTTGGATGTGTGACACGTGGATGATGAACTGTTTCGATACCACTATTTCCCCGCCGGTTAAAGTTCTTACCAAGGATGGGCAGCGGGATTGACGTGGAGCGTCGATCTGCGGAGGAGCGATCCGACGGTCGAAGAAATGGAAATATAATGGAATAGTTATTGCGCGGGCCCGACAGGGTTTTAAATACTATTAACGTTATTAATCTCCCCGGGGGGACGTCTGATAGGCGGAAAAAGGCTATTAATTAGTCCTGATGACTAATTAATCCCGAGTGTGTAAGAAACGGGTTGCGGCGGGGTTTGGTTAGGTGGAATGTCATGTGGACAATCCACGGTGGCGCAAGACTCCGATGAGTTTTTTATCCGTGTTTTTGGTGTTAAACACACATATTGCATGTCTAACGCTTTTTTATATATATTTTTATTATATGGTAAATTAATCAATACATAACTAATTCACCATAGGGCGGGATTAATGGTATAACGATATATTTCCACCAAAGGGTTTATAAAGCTATTTATTTTCACGCGGGAATATATACTTTGCAAAACATTATAATAAAGGGTTTTGGGGATATTTATTAGAAAAGGGAGTTATATACTTAGGAAAAGGGATTTCACTAGGATTTAATATAGTAAAATCAAATGTTAATATGAAAAAGGACAAAGGGGAAAATCAAAACATCTTGTACATCTAAGAAAGTGATAATTATGAAGTAAATTGCAACATTTTATCTTCAACACTTAAACTTAGAATAACAAGTTATTTTGAGGAATTTTATGGAATGTTAGATTGTACTTTCCAAGAAATAGGATTTTACTTAGAAGATATTTTACTTAGGAAAAAGTTAAAGATGGAAGATAATAATGATGAATTATCCTCAAGTACTTAGGTCTTTTGATCATTAGGCCGAGGGTCCTATCCTCCAAAAGTCAAGGAAATGCCTTGAGCCCTTTTTGATCTCCAAATACCTAGTACTTTTGGGGAAACAGAAAACCTTTGAGGGGAAAGTGATGAGTAAATAATGAGTTTGACTTTGCTTTCATTGGTGGATTTTCCAAGTGTATTTCCGCTTTAGTATTTGTGATGGTGCCAAAGATCAAAAACATGTAGCAAGATCATTCATCGATAACACTTTGCAAGACCATCTACCTACCCTATCTTACTTAACACTACCATTTTCTTTCTTTATTGGTGGTGCATTTAAGACTTGCAAACCCTTATCACACTTTTTTCTTTTACATATGAAAATCTATCTAATTCTAACCTTATTACATCCAAGGGCTCAGATTAAACTGTTGAGCTCCTTTTATTCACTCTACCTATCTACTTAGCTTCCAAGATTAAACAGTTTGGTCAGCTTTTATTATCTATCTCTAAAACATGAAATTGAAAGATGAACTAGCCAAGCTTAAATTGTTTGACTGTTCATAAATTGTGGCATATAATACAAGTTGCACAAAATTTGTTTATCACATCAGAGCAAAAAGTAGTGGCATTTAGACCTGCACACTTTCCTTGGCCTTTCTTTTGGTGGGGTTCATTTCTTTCACTTTTTTGGCCAATTTTTATTCTTTTCACCCTTTGATTTTTCTTTTAGGGTATACCCTCTTTACATTTTTTAAATTTTTTGATTTTTTGAAAATATGGAAAACCTTTGAAACAAGAAAAGGTATGAACATATTACATAGCTCATCAAGTCAATCATGAAATATGACACCTATTGGTATAGGAGTCTAACACTGGCTCCACTTGGGGATGGATTTTCCTGGTGAAAAGTCAAGAACAACAGGTCAGTTGGCCTCAAAATGATTATGACTGAACCATGGAATCTTTTTCTCCTTGTTGCTTTATTGTATGTATGACAGTAATACTTCTGAAGCTTAGGGCCTTTTCCTCGGGCTTCAACTCTAGTAAGTTACTATCCACTCAAAACTTAAAACTTTGTTTCCCAGTTGGAAATCTCTTGCCTTGGTCCAATCCCAAACATGCATTTGTTGTGGCTGAAAATCTTGAATTGAATATAGTCATTTTTCTGCAACCTGAAATCTGATCTGAAACTAAAACAACACACAAAAATTTTCAAACCAACTTAATGAAAAACTAGCTGAAAATTGAAAACTAAAAAAAATTGCTCAAAATTCTGAGCTTATTAGCACTCATCTACCTACTCAATCTACTGTTCAACTGCTAGTTAGGTAAAATGAAATATCCAATGCAACCATTCAAGCATTATGTACTTTGATAGATTTTGTTGCATTTTCTTGTTGATTATCAAAATTGTACTTCTGCAACCTATTAGAAACTTGTCAACAAATGAGAGGATAAGGAAATACTTGATTTCCTTTGTTGACTCTAGAAACTGTACAAAAGGATCTTCCAAAATATATACACTGATGTTTAACTGATCTAAACAACTGTACATCTGTTCTGGATGGCCTCCATGCCATGAATCTAAAATGTTATTTTCGTCTTTATCTCCCTGCAAACTTTCAGATAAGATTTGTGATGATATTCCTACTGATTGTAATGTTTGAGTGTTGAATCCTTTATCATCTTGATTCTGAAAATCATAGTTAGTTAATAGAGGAATGCTTTGAATGCCTTCAATATTCAACATATCTGCTATTGGATCCTGAAAAACTTGGGAAAATTGCTGGAACCTATGACATATAAAATTCCATGGGACTTCATAAACTTCAACAAGTTTCCCATCATTTTCTTTAAATATGTTATACCATATTTCCTTTGAACGCTGAAATGATTCAAAAAATAGTGGTATGGAACTTTCTTGTGTCATTTGATCATTTATTTCAATAGGAACTGATAACTGCAATTGTGAAACTAAAAAATCTTGATCAATAGTTTCATTATCTTCTTTGTTGTCAATCACAATTCCTAAAGATTGTTGATTATTGATGGCATGATAGTTGTCTCTAATGAACTGAAATGAAGCAAAACAAAGAGGTAAAGAACCTTCACTTATTTCCACATTTTCTGTTCTTTCTTCCTCACTCTCATTGTTTATCTGTATTGGTTGATCACTGTCTTCAATCTGTTGAAACTGAGTTTCTTCATCCCACAAACTAGCTTCTGATTGCTTTGTAAAGTTAGCTTGAGTTTGGAGAACATAACTATCATCATAATGATCATACTTAGGCAAATTATCAAAAGAAGGAATGTCATCAAACATACACATTAGATCAGCAGATTCCTCTTCTTCATATTGATCTGTAAATTCATTTTCTGATCTATGATAATTTGAATTAAGAGGAATTTGTTCATGGCTATCAACCTCTTCTATTTCCTCATGGTGATTTTGAATAAAAAATTCATCTTTCATAGTGATCTCTTGTGTTCTTTCATCTAGTTTTCTTACCAAAAGGTTGAGTTTTACTTCTGCAATGTTTTTCTTTTCCTCTTCTTCTGCTTTCAACTTTTCCTGTTTGATTTGGAGATTAACTTCCACATCAACTGCAATGTTCTGCATCTGTACAAGTGTTTTTGGATCTCTTTCTCTTAATCGAAATTCTATTTCTGGATCAAAAGCACTTGGATAATGCAAGAGAGCTGAATCATGAGGAGGTCTAATATTTTCTGGCAATGAATAATAAACTTGATTAAATCTGTCAGAAAATTGTTGTATCGTTTCATTTGAATGTCTTTTTAATTGATTATATTCTTCCATGATCACAAAATGATTAACTTTAATTATCCATCTATCAAGGAAAAGTTTGATAAACTGTTGGAAATTTGAGATGCTAGCATTAGGCAGATTTTTGAACCAACTCTTTATTCTATTTTGCAAAGAAAGAGCAAAAAGTCTGATTTTAACATCATCTTCATCAATCTCAAATAAATCCAAATAATTTTCAAAACCTTGAATATGTTTTTGGGTAGTGATACCATTCTCTCCATCAAATCTAGGAAGATACTTGTAGTATTTTTTAGGAAAATCATGGAGTATAGGAGGTAAAATAAGGGGCTTATATCTATCTGGAACTTTATATGGCACAGGGATTATAAGATTAGTCTTTATTATTTGAGGCTTCTTAATTGGAAAATGATCATCATTAGATTCATAAGAAAGCTGCTCAAAGAGATTAGGAGAATTATTACTTACAATCTTCAAAAGAAAATAACTAAAAACTAATCTAAGATCTTTTATAAAATACAATATACATTGAAAAAATTTCTTAATGAGAAAGAACATAATGTCTTGGATTAAGATCCAAGTTGAAAGCTTGATCTTTCCATATTGTTCTTTGAGGTTCATTCCTCCAGTGGAGTCTTGATTGTGAAATTGATTTGGAGTCGCCAGGTGGATGATTTTAACCTTTGTGTGTCTGATCCCTGTCCACCATCATAGATCAGATCTAAACCTGTAAAACAATTCTGAAGAAAAAGTTAGTTCTTTAGGAAACCAAATTTTGAGTATTTTATGATTATTTTGTTTTTTTATGAATTTTCAAAACAACTTCTATGATTTCTTTAAGAGGCTTTAGATATGAGATTTAAACTTTCTTAAAGACTTATTTGACAAGAGGAACTGATCAAGTATTTGAAACCAGATGTTCAATCCATAAACTAGACCGGAGATAGACTGAAGCAACATTTATTTACTTTTGCAATTGCAAAGCAAGAGCAATTTCAAAGGCTACCTCGCTAACTTCAGGCTCCGTCTATAGTTTATAAAATAAACAATAGTAACAATAAAATTATTCAGATCCCCAGTATGGTCGCCACTATGTTATCACTCAGATTTTCCTTGAAGTTGTTGGAAGAGGAAAGGAGTCCGAGGTAACCACAAACCAACCTTTAGATACAGAATCTAGCCAATCTGTATCCAGAGAGGGTTCTCTCTTTAAAATTTAGCTTTGTTCTTAGAAAATATTAGGCTAGTTATAAGTCCAGGGGTTTTGTTTGAATTTGAATGGTGGAATCTTCCAACTGAGGGAAAGATTGAGTATTTTAGGCCATTGGGCTATGAAGTAAAAAAGATGGGTTTACTCGATTAAGTTTTTACACAAAAGATGGCTTTGAAGGGCAATATAGCCAAACAAAGAACAATTTTAGATCTAAAGTGAAATGGGATGATTTTAAAATGGATGAAAGGAAATTGAGAATATTTCAGCACATTCAAAGAGGGAAAATGAATGATTATCAATAAAGAGAAATTAAGTATTCTTTACTAAACAATCAGAATACTTAAACTAGAAAACAGGAGCAATTAAAAATTCACTGTTTAAAACTAGTTTAGAAGAAAACATTTAGAATAATAATGATTGAAATAAGATTACACTTAAGTACCTTATGATTTATTATTTTTCATTAATCAATCAGACATGAAACACAATGATATAATAAACAAGTATAAAACTTTAAAACATGAGATAAAGATGACTTATTGATCTGTAGTCTGACACATGAATCCTGCAAAAAGTCTTTAGCTTCAATTCATCATCCAGCAAGCCACAAAGAAATTTCTCCAAAAGCACTTTATTCCAAAAATTCAATGTTACAGCAAAGTAGAAGAATCCACCCTTACTACTCCAATTCATGGAGTATTTATACAAATTCTAAACTAAAATATCTTGAAAAAATATCAAGATTAGTTCACAAATCTCTCCAACTATTTAACATAAATAGAACTTAAGTAAAGGATACTCAAACTAATGCATCTATTTGGCACCATTTCTTATGGATAGGTGATGAAAAAGAGGAGAATTCAAATTTGATCCAACTCTTAGTTGATGATGAGGCATCCAAGTCACTAACTGCTTCCTTTCTTTGTGCATTCTGCTCCAACAATTCTGCAAACTTGGGGTCCAATGATATCTTTTTATTTCTCAATCCGTAATAGATATGTAAAAAGTGAAAGAGGTCATTTTATATAAATATGTTGGTGAGATAAACCTCTTTCAGTTTCCTAACATTCCTCTCCAGGTGTGGAAAATAGGCTCTGCAAAAATATGTGTAAAACAGAATTTTACAGAGTCTAAACAATAACCTGTAAAGATGTGCATGTATATCTCATTCTGAAATCACTGTGAAAAAAGTGAGATAGGTTTTTTTATATGGGTCTCTTAGGAACAAAAACCTCCTTCAGTTTTGTAAGATGTATTTCGGATGGGCCACAATATTCTCTGCAAAATGATGACATAACTGGAATTTTCTGCAAAAAATGCTTTCCAACATTGTTTAATATTTCCAAAACCATAATAGTTGTTAGAAAAGTGAGAGAGGTTTTTGTAGATGGTCCTATTAAGAACATAAAAATCCTCCAATTTTTCAAAATTCATCTTGTATTGATCACAATAGTTTCTGCAAAACAATGACTAAAACATGCAATTTCTGCAAAAATGTTCCTTCTTGTTGTATTTTTCATCTTTTCACTTTTTTGTTCTTTTGACTGTTTTACTTTCACTTTAAACAAAATTCAATGTTGGTGAAAGTATTTTCATTTCTTTTTACCCTTAATATCTTCATGTTTACTTTCACTGTTTACTGTTTACTTTTTACTTTTTACCGCTCTATTTTTTATCTGTCTTCACTTTGTCATGAACTTGTATGTTCTGTTTTGTAACTGTCTTCCCTGTTGTTTATCTTCATGCTAGATGATTTACTTGAATTGGTCTTCAATCTGATACTCTTTAATCCTGATACTCTTTGACTGTTCTTTACTGTGTCCTTTTACCTTCAATGTGTAGTTTAGGTTTTCACTGTCTGTTTCAACAGTAAATTGTTTTGTATCCTATTTCCTTTGCTTGTATTTCAACTGTATGTTTTATCTTCCATCTCTGTTTGAATATATTTGATAAAAATCTTGGAGTAAACAAGTCTTATGACTAGTATTAAGACTGTTTATCCAAGGATGTGGTCTTCTGATCACCTGTAAAACAAAACAAATTGTTAAGAAAACATTGGTTTGCAGGGGAGGTCGAAAAGGTTTCATTTGATTTTGAGAGGTCTGTGGAGTGAATCTAGAATTATTTTTGGGAGGTAAACCATGCTTGAATTGGTTAACAGAGGCTTTAGGTGGCGCAACTGGATTACAAAGGGTTTTACTGCACAATCAGGTGAAAATGAGCAACACTAGGGTGTTTTTGTTTAAACGGGTAAACAGTTGATTTTGGAGGGTAAGCTTTGAATGAACAGTGATTTGAACAGGTACTGGTTATGGCGGAAGAACCTTGGAATACTCGACTGCAATTCTCTTTAGCAAGGTAACGGTCGGCAGGCTTCAACAATTGATTTTTGAAATTGGTTGCATGGAAGACTGGTTAGTGCATGAGATAATGAAAACAACGCGGGCACATTTGTTTTATTCACAAAGTCAAAAAGGTTGGCGGGTTTTTAATGATGACATCAGCAGGTACGATGGACGCGTCATAGAGGGCAAGTGGTAAGCGGTTTCTACTGCACCACTTTTGAGGGAAGGTGGTATTGAGCGAATGGGCAGCGATTCCATAGAATGAATGACGCGTGGCAATGGAACTATTTAAAAGCACCGACTTTTCGCGCATTATTGTTTGGATCAGGATGGCCAGTGGAATTATCAATAGCCGTTGATCTTGGAGCGGCTGATCGAACGGTTTTCGGGACATGAATTTGACGGGGAGTTAATAGGAGGGCCCGACGCAATTTATTATTGATTAATCGCATCGGGAGCGATTTGATTGGCGGGTTAGGTTCTTAATTAATCGTATTTAATTAATCTTCCGTATGACGAAGGGTTGGTTAAACTTGTAAACCGTGCTTTAACCAAGGTTAAGATTTACTAATTACTAATGTATATCGTGAATTGAACTTTTTCGAACTTGGTTAAAAGGAGTTGGGAAAGGAACATGGTGTATTTTTTTGCGTTTAAACACATATATATATAAAATATGTTTAACTCATTTTTTGAATATTTTTATTATATAGCAATTAAATCAAATGATTTATTTACCATAGGGGGGCGGAATAATATTACGACATACTCTAGTCCAAAAGGGGGTCTAAAGTGGTTTTTTGGGATATTATATAAGAAGGAGTTATATATAATAGGAGAAGGTCATTTTCATAAGGAGTTAATACATAAAATCAATGTTGCTAATATGAAAATATACCTGGCGCTAAGTGTAAACATTAGGATAATGTATTTAACTTATGCTTGCATGAAATGGGTTTTTATGGAATATTGCATGATTTTCCTAAGTAAAATGAGATTTTTCTTAGGAAAAGATTTTTTAGAGGTGAATGAATGTTATAATGAATGATTTTAAGTACTTATTCTTTTCCAATTATTGGGCTAAGGGTCCGGTCCCTCAAAAAGTCAAGGAAATGCCTTGCGCCCCTCTAATCTTTAAATGCCTAGTACTTAGGGGAAATTAGTGAAATTTTTAGGGAAAAGATGAGAAGGGAAGTTAATAATCTGACTTTGCATTGCTTGAAATTCTTCAATGTATTGTCTGTCTATGCACTTGTGATGAAAGTAAAAGATTTACCACATATAAAGCCATCATTCATCACATGTAATTCTGCAACATCATCTACCTACCCTATCTACTTTACCCTACCAATTTTTTCTTCTTTATTAGGGTGCACTTAGACTGGAAAACCCTTATCACACTTTTTTCTTTTACATATGAAAATCTATCTAATTCTATCCTTATTACATCCAAGGGCTCAGATTAAACTATTTAGCTCCTTTTATTTACTCTACCTATCTACTTATCTTCCAAGATTAAATATTTTGGTCATATTTTATTCTCTATCTCTAAAACATAAAATTGAAAGATGAACTAGCCAAGCTTAAATTGTTTGTATGTTCATAAATTGTGGCATAGAATACAAGTTGCACACAATTTTATTTATTACATAAGAGCAAAAGGTAGTGGCATTTAGACTTGCACACTTTCCTTGGCCTTTATTTTGGTGGGGTTCATTTTCTTTCACATTTTTGGCCAATTTTTATTCTTTTCACCCTTTGATTTTTATTTTGGGGTATACCCTCTTTACATTTTTTTCAATTTTTTTATTTTTTGAAAATATGGAAAAACTTTGCAACAAGAAAAGGTATGAAAATATTACATAGCTCATCAAGTCAATCATGAAATATGACACCTATTGGTATAGGAGTTCAACACAGTAAACCACCGCTCCAATGGGTCTTGATACATCGTATACATTTATCCCATCCCATAATCCCTTCAATTCATCTACTAGTGGTTGTAAGTAGACACCCATATTCTTCACTTGTCTTCTACCAAGGACTATGAGAGCCAACATAGGATGTTCATTCTTCACGGACAACCATGGGGGGATATTTTTATTGATCACTACTACAAACCAAACAGAATAGTTGGTGTTTTGGAGGGAATATGGGTTGACGCCATCCATGGATATGCTGAGTCGTAGACTTCGTACTTCATCCTTGAATCTTTTGGGTCATGTATCCTCTATATTCTTCATGTCTATTAAATGAGTTGGGATTCGCATAACTCCCAACTCACTTCTCTGTGAGGCATGCCATCTCGTCAACATAGATAATTCTTTGCAATGAAAGAGCCTTTGAATCCTTGGGATTATAGGCATGTGCCTTAATATCTTAAAAGGAGGACCACATGATTTACCCTTCTTTTTTGATTTATCATACCTATCATGCCCACATTTCGGACATATCACTTTGTCTGCATATTCTCCTCTATATAGAATACATTCATTTGGACATGTATTATGTGATATGTACTCAACACCCAACATTTTCAATAATTTCTTTTCCTCTTCACAGCTACCGAGCAAGACATTATCACTCAGAAGAACCTTATCTTTGAATAACCTGTAGTTGGTGATCATGGAAAATATTAAATGTACATTAATGTCGATATAATTATTAACGTTCATAAAATTTACCATTTGTAATGTTCATTGTGTGATTATATTTATCAAAATTATATAAGAGAGGACTTTATGGTAACTTACCTCAATTTCCAAGAAACATGCATTCGATAAGCTAAAATTTGCTTTCAAGTTGTATAGTAACATCATTTTCCCCAACTGGGTAGAATTTGACTGACCACCAGGTCCAAAGAGAGGGATTGTAGAAGCAAATTTAAGGCTTTTGAAAAAGGTGCCAGCGATATGAGCATCATCCCCTAGATGGTCATCGTTTTGGAATGCATCTAACAACATTGTCTCCATGGCAGTCGTATCCCTTAAGTAATCATCCATACCAACCTCTATTTGATTTCCTCCATTGCCAGCTTGTGAAGAACTACTATTTTTGTAGTCATTCCTAATTGGTGAATTTGGACGTAGTGGGAATTGATTCAGTGGTTGATTCAAAAATTCTTGGTATCGTTCCTCTCTAGTTTTTTTCTTAATTCGGCCTTCTCTCGATTTGACATTGTCATGGGTTGCAATGGAAGATGGTAGGTAGGTCTCTCATCATCAGTAGAATCCTAATAATTTCAAAAAAAATATTTGAACATGATTAGTACAAAATCTATGATATAAATTAGTAATAATGTTGACAATGCATGATTAATTGGTTTGACGTTGAAATAATTACATTAATATACCAAAAAATTATTATTACCATCATTGTCTCAGGATTGTGGCAATAATATGCAATATTTTTATAATTTGCAGGGTGAAGCGGCTGTCCATTTTCATCTACCAAATGCGCCTTGCGGTATATTACTCCTGATAAGAGCTTTCGACGTTTTGGAGCTATTTGAATATTTTGTGCATCTGAACTTGATTTTGAATCTGCATGAACCTATAAACTTGTATACATTATAAATTTTATTAAGATGATTGACATGGATAAAAAAACATAAATTCAATTAGATAATGAAAATATAAATAAAATCTGAAGTAAATATTAAGTCTCGAGATGGATAGGGAGAACTCCATGATGGAATTTGAGAAATATTATGGAATGAGCTGGATTTTGAAGAATTGTTCATTCGATATAATTATGATATTTTATCCTGGCATTTGAGCAAAATCAACAATAAATTTTGGTGTACACACCTAAAAGTAATTTCGGTGTCTTAAAAATGGACTTCTTGTTATCGGTACTAATGTACAAATAACCACACCGATGTGTTTTAGTTACTGTGCACCGGTGTTGTGTTATTAACTGACGCACTGGTGTGGTGTTATTAATTGATGCACCAGTGACGAATATGCGCAAATAAAAAAATCTCAATTTTTTTTTTTTAAGTGAAAAAAAAAAGCGGTAAATTGAAAAATGGGCGGAAAAATATTTTTGAAAATCTAATTTCATAAAAAAATTCTTTAAATACTAAACACTTTTCATTATTTCACTATTTTTGCAAAAAAAATTAGCCAGATATTTTCACGAGAAATACCTGGAGAAAGAGAGCAAGATAGCACTGTGGAGCAACAAAATACTTTCAAACAGATCTATTCTAAAAATCATACTTCCAAACCTTTGGTGATTCAAATCCTGTAGCATAGAATTTCAAACGATCTTGTGATTAAATTTTATTGTTTTTTTTACATTTTATGCAGTATTTTTTATGCAGTTAGTAAAATATTTAAATTTATTTTTCATTTAAAAAAAAAAAAATCCATTTTACCCTAAACCCTTCATTCTTTTTGTTTCTGCCCTTACTTCTTCCTGTTTCTGTGATTTTAGAATTATGAATTTTCATTTCAGATTTATAGGGTTTTTATTGCTATATATATATATATATGACATCTAACCCACGAGACAACTTGCATAGTCAGATCCAATCCATGTCAGCCCTTGCGTGAATTTTTAAAAAACTAATTTTTTTTAACCAGTGCACCCTGTGTAAACTAGAAAAATGGTGTGTGGTCTTATCACAGTGCACCGTGCATGTACTATTTGATAAAAATAAATAAAAACATTTTTTTTTTAATCTGTGCGCCATATGTAAAATAGGGCACCGGTGCACTATTTCATTATAGCGCACCGCGCATGTACTGTTTGGAAAAAACAATTTTTTATTTTATGTGTTAATCAGTGCACCGTTTAACATATAACACACCAGGTCTCCTTGTTGATAGAGAGCACCGTATGATAGTCCCCTGTTTGCATGATGCATTTATAAGAATAGGCTGCACTGTGCCCTCCATGACACCATATGCTACAAAAACTAACACTAGAGGATTTTTCTCAATTTGTATGTGTTAATCAGTGCGTTGGTTAACATATAACAAATTTTTTCTCCTTGTTGACATAGAGCATTGTATGGTGTTTTATACTATTTTGGCAGTGCATTTATAAGAACACGATGCACCGATGTCAGTGCGTACAACATTAAAGGCGCACTTGTTTCTTGATTATTTTTTTTTACCTAAAAAGAAGATGATTTATTTATAAAATATATTAATGAGTGATATGGTACAGGTTTCATATTGATAAAGAAATGGTTGACAAGAGATCGAGCAACAAAAATACTGATATCACATCAAGAAAAGCAAAAAAGGCAAGTTCTTTGTAAATTATTTACAAAAAATATTATTTTTGAACTATATGTAAGTTTAACTAATATGTATTGTTTACTGTGTATCATGTAGAGCCACAAAATGACGAAGCTATATAATATTATTTCTGATCTAGGACCAGAAAAGCATAAAATCTTGATGGAAAAATTGCAAAAGGATGAATCAGGTGAATGAAAAAATACTATCGATCCAATATGAGTTTCTTTTCTTAATTTTCATTAATAATATACTTAAAATTATTAGATAACATGTTTCAAAAAATCTATTAATTCACATATTTTTAATGTTATACAGGGACCAACTACTCAGAAAATGAATGTTGTTCTACGAAAAGGAAAAAAATAGAACATGCAAATGAAAATGAATTGCTCCTTAGCTCATTGGGAGTGGTGCTGGAAGTTAACAAAAGGGGGAAAAACTTTTACAAAAGTTTGAGGGATCTAGTGGAATGAATGTATAGACGTTATTTCCACTTACAATATGAAAATCAATCCAATGATTCCAAGAACCAAGTTTTATCTAAACTGCAGGAAGAGTTTCTAGATAATTGGTCATTGAGACATGTCAGACTTTTAATAGAAAAAATGTACAACAACAAGAAGGAAGGAATGAAAAGGTAATATTCCTTTAAATTTTTTTCTAGAATTATTTGTAAATATCACTTTTGTTATATTTATTTTTCATATATCAATATAAAAATTAAATATTTTATTGTCATGTTACATTTTTAGGAAGATTATGAAAATCTCAAAAGATGAACGAGCTAATATAAAAAATATGCCAGTAGGAATGTCCAAAAAGTTGTACAAGGAGATGGTCAAAGAAATGGACAAAATTGCATCATAGGAGGAGCCATCTCAATAACAATGTGCTTCAAATGTAATATGTAATCATTGAATTTTTCGATTAGGTACAATAAATAAAAAATTTAGCATTAAATATTATTTTTCAAGTATTTTCTTGAAGAAAAGAAAAGAAAATGTAACCCATTTAGCATATAAAACGGGATGACAAGGAAGAAAAGGGTTGATATGTAATTTTGTGAATAATTGTTACTTCCTTATAACAACTTAACAAGATTTAATTTTTGTATAGTTTAAGTTGTTTTACAAAAATCATCATTGAATGTATTCAAACAGGTGCTAACATATAAAGAAGAACCATCAGATGAATTGATTGACATTGGGTTAAATATGGGTTATGAGTATATGTTGGCATATCAAAAATTAATTGTGGAATTTATAAGCATCTATCGATCTTGTTTTACTTAGCTCCATCTATAACTAATAGAACAAAAAAATATTTTATATTTAATATATGATTTGTTATGGGGTATAAAACTTGCAGGAAACAAAGTATGGAACTCTGGCAATAGATGAAATCTTGAAAGATGGCATGAAATTTGGTTTTGAAAGAATTTTTATAGTTCGAGTCAATTTTTTCTATGGTACGTCATTTATTTCAATTTACATTGATGTATATAATTTAATATTGTAATTTTCATTATTCTCACCAATGTATATATACTCATTATAGTTTATTTTTATGTTTGTAGCTGGAAGGTGAAGAAGAAGAAAAGAATCAACACCATGAACAAAACATTCCTCAAGATAACCCGTCATTTAAGTAGCTCGAGCAGTGACAACAGTTCAAGCGAAGAATGATGATCATTTTGTTCGGATATCAATGCAATGCATTGTATTTTTTAAAATATTTGTCTCTGAAATCAAACATTTTGTTTAATGTAATGGACATAGTTTCCCAATTTAAAGACAAAGGGATACTAATAATTGTCCCATTTTGTATGAAAAAAAGTGTCTTATATATATATATATATATATATATATATATATATATATATATATATATATAATAAAATATTTTTTAGTTTATTCTATTGTGTTCTCCATTGTCGTTGTGAAATGTAACATGACTGATTAAATATATGGATGATTAAATGTTATAATGAAGAGATGTGAAATATGATGATATGATATAAAAAATTAATCCAAAAATCACATTCAAATGCACTAATAAAAATTTAATTGATATGAATAATGTTATAACATATGTGTCGTCTTTTGATGAATAATGAATTTTAAAATATCACAATAATTATGATATGATATAACAAATTAATCCAAACATCAAATTCAAATGCACTAATAAAAATTTAATTGATTTGAATACTGTTATAAGATATGTGTCGACTTTTGATGAATAATGAATTTAAAAATATCACAATAATTGCACTGTCACAGGTCGATGCTTCTAAAAAATACAAAATGAACACTGGTGTGTGTCAGTTACTGTACACTAGTGTGTTTGTATGATAAAGCGCACCAGTGAATTTCTACGACCTATGGGCAATGTACAAAGACCAATACTAATTATAACTCTCAGTGCATTTGTGTGATACTACGCATCAGTGCGTTTATGTGAGATTGTTCACCAGTGTGTTTATACGACCTATGGGCACCGCACAAATACCAATACTAATTATAAAAATCGATGTGTTTGTGTGATACTACGCACCAGTGTGTTTCTATAATACTACGAGCCAATGAGTTGATACGACCTATGGGCACCGCACAAATCCCAATACCAATTAGAATGGCTCAATGCATTATATCACCTACAGTGCGCCTGGTGCAATTTTAGACCTTTATGGCCCATTGCATGCACCTTTGACCGCCTCGAGTTGACTGTCTGGATGACACACACCCGGACGTTTCTAAACATCCTGGGGTGTCCTTTATTTTTTTCTTATCCAGGTGCTTCGTAGGTTTGCACTGGTGTGTTTACTCTAAAACACATCAGTGCGTTGGCACTTGAATAATGCACAGATGAGAAAAACATATGTAATAACCTCTGGCAACCCATTTTTTTTAGTTGTGTTGAAATTCCATAAGAAGCTCCACCAAAACCTCCGTTACTGAAAATAGATGTTGTAGCAAATGTTTTTTTGAAAATTTTGGCCAATTTTATAACACTAAAAACCTCCGTTATAACCTCCACTAGAGGGTCTTTTCCTTGTAGTGTATGGTAAAATTGTGGCTATAGCAAGTGGAGCTCCAAATGACATATATGTTCTAGATGAAGCAAATAAAACATGTCTACTAGCTAAAAAAGATGAAAGCTAGTTATGGCACAAATGAATTGGTCACATAAACTTTGACAATCTTGTCAAGATAAAAAAAAGGAAGCAATATGAGAAATGTCAAAAATATCAAAACCTTCCAACACACTATGTGAGGCCTGTCGGTGTGGCACGTAGACAAAATTCGAATTTAAAACAAAAGAAAACTTTGCATCACCTCCATTGGAATTGATACATACTGATCTATGTGGTCCTATGAGAACAAAGGGCTTAGATGGAGAATTATATTTCATGTTAATGATAGATGACTATATCAGGATGACAGCTGTCAGTTTCCTAAAGAAAATATCTAAAGCATTTGAGTGAATTAAGATCTATAAGGAGTTCGTCAAAAATGAAACTAATTTGAAAATAAAGTGTCTAAGATCATATAATGGCGGAGAATTCACTTCCAAAATATTTCAGCAATATTGTGACAAAAATGGAATAAAAATGCAATTTTCAACAACACGAACACCTCAGCAAAATGGAGTTTCTGAAAGGAAGAACATATCCATACAGGAAATGGGTAGAACAATGCTGAAGGACTCAAAATTGGATGAAAAATTCTGGGTCAAGCAATTGATACAGCAGTCTTCATTATCAACCGAAGTCTTCTCAAAAATAATTGCAACAAGACCCCATATGAATTATGGAAAGGAAAACTAGCTAATCTAAAATATTTCATAATCTTCGGAATCAAATGTTATATCAAAATAGAAGATCAAAAGTTGGGTAAGTTTGAATCACGTGGTGATGAAGGTATTTTTGTTGGTTACTTGTGCAAAATAAAGGCCTATAAATTCTATAATCTAAGACAAAAACATATAGTGAAGAGCATAAATGTTACATTTGATGAAGATGGTGTTATAGTGAATAATGATGAGGATCTAGAATATTTGAAACTTGAGACAGAGGCTGAAAAAGACACAGAGAAAACTCTAGAACAAGAAGCAACAGTCAACCAGGAAGAGTAAACAAGATGTACATGAACAACAAAAAGAAGCTCCTCCAAAGAGAAAAAAAGAATGGATTCAAAAGAACCATCCATAAAATCAAATCATTGGTGACATAAATGAAGGTCGACAGCTTCTTTCATCACAACAAGCTCACATTTCTTTTCTAGCAACCTTTGAGCCTAGTAGTTTTGAGGAAGCCAGCCAGAATGAACATTCGGTAGCAGCTATGAATGAATAATTGGATCAAATTGAGAAGAATAACACCTGGGAATTAGGTCCATGACCAAAATATAAAAATTTCATTGGGACTAAATGGGTGTTCAGGAACAAATTGAATGAAGATGGACAAGTTACCAGAAACAAAGCAAGATTGGTTTGCAAAGGCTATGCACAAGTGAAAGGAATTGATTTCGACAAAACATTTGCACCAGTTGCCAGAATGGAAGCCATTCGGATGTTTCTCACCTATGCATGTTCAATAAAAATCAAAGTCTACCAAATGGATGTGAAGTCAACATTTTTGAATGGCCATGAAGGTTTTCTACTATCTAAAAAAGAAGACTATGTTTGCAGGTTAAAGAAGGCTCTATATGGTCTCAAGCAGGCTCCAAGAGCATGGTATGCTTGTCTTGATGGATATCTACATCAACAAGGGTTCAAGAAAGGTACTGCTGATATTAATCTTCATGTACAAATAGATAAAGATAATTTAACAATCATTGAGGTATATGTGGATGATATAATCTTTCGTAGCAATGATGATCGACTAAGTAAGAAATTTGCTACAAAGATGAAAAGTGAGTTTGATATGTCTTTACTTGGTGAGCCGACATACTTCTTAGGGCTTCAAATATCTCAGCAAGAGAAAGGAATATTTATATGTCAAGCTAAGTACATCAAGGAAATGCTCAAGAAATTCAAAATGGAAGATTGAAAACCCGTCCTAACTACGATGGTAACAAGTTGAAAATTGAGAATACACAACTCATTTAAGGATGTGAATCAGAGGTTATACAGATCTATGATTGGTAGTATTCTATATGTAATAGCCTCTCGACCAGATGTTATGCAAGCAGTTGGAGAAGTAGCAAGATTCCAAGCAGCACCAAAAGAATCACATATTATTGCCGTCAAAATAATTCTTCGATATCTAAAGGGCATAACATAATATGGCTTGTGGTATCCCAAGGGTAACAATCTCATTACTCAAGCCTTTACATATGGAGATTGGGCAGAAAGCATTGATGATCGTAAAGAGTACTAGTGAAGCAACATTCTATCTAGGTGGTTGTATCGTATCATGGTTGAGCAAAAAACAAACCTCAATCTCATTATATACAGTACAAGCATAATACATTGTAGCAGAAACTTGTTGTACTCAAGTCCGTTGGATGAAACAAACTTTGCAAGATATTCAAGTACAAGTGAGCCTATTCCCATCTTATGCGATAACACCAGTGCCATCACCATCTCCAATAATGTTGTCATGCATTCAAAAACAAAACACATTCTAATCAAATATCATTTTTGTTAGAGAACAAGTCACTGAAAATAATATCAAACTTGAATATGTTGGTACAAAAGAATAAATCACTAATATATTCACTAAACCTTTACCTTGTGAAGCATTTGAATATCTTCACCAGAAGCTTGGGATTCTCCCAAGTTCTCATTAGATTTTCCATATTAATAAAATAAAGGGCAAGTGGAAGTGTGTATAAGTCTACAGGATGGTTTTATGTTAGGGGGCATTAACCCTTAAAATTGATGTCAAAGGCAGAGAGAATGTTGTAGGAAGAGGTGTCATGATCGCAGGGGGAGTACTTGTGTTGTCATCAATGTCAAAGGGGGATATTGTTGATCAATGGTTGCCATTGATGTCAACCCGAGAAGCACCAGGGACTACCCTGATCTTTCATGGGAATTTTGACTTGAAAAATTACTCTATTCTGAGTCAAGGATATTTGGGATGGTTTATACTTGTCGATATGTTTCCGTTGATATATGGCATGCCACGTAATTCTTCACGGTTTGAGAAATATTCGTTTTTTAAGTTAGTAACCCCAGTTAGTGGGCTAAAACCCCATGGGGTTGTGGCATGACACTAATCATTGGTTGTGGTCATTGAATAGTCAATAATTAATAATTTTTTAATCTCCTAAAATCCCTCCAACATTCACTTGTTGAAGATCCTCTCAACCTAATAATTTATATAAATTGTGATCCTCATATCCTCCTCATGTAAGGATTTCGCTACTAAAAATAGGTCAGCGTGGAATTTTCTCTATAAATTTTTTCTACCAAGCATCAGATGCTAAAACAAAAATCAACTTGGGAAAAATCCTAATGAAGCTCGTGTCCAAATTTCATATCTTGGTTCACTATATTTTAGGAGATATGATCTATGGAAGTTAGGGTTTTGCAGGCTTCTGAATTTCATCTCAAAGAGGTGACCTTGGGAAAATCGTCATAACTCTCTCTCTAAGAAGCAGATTGGAATTCTATAAAAAAATGTGGATAGTGCATGGACTATAGTTTTATGTATATCAATTTCATAGCCGAAGGAAAAAAAAATGACATGTGGCATGACGTACAAGTTCGCTCCACTGAACTAGTCCATAATTAGGTCATTGTGACAGATAGGGCATAACGTTTCCTTGAAGAATCCAAATCGGGTCAGACCTGTGGCATTGGAAAGAATACTTAAAGGGATACTACAGGAACAAATATCACATATTTTGAATCTGAAATCACAGAGATACATCAGATTCAATATCAAGCTCCTAGAAGGCAAGAAAAAGCTAGATCATGTGTTGTCAAGGGCTGCAAAGGACCACACTTTCTAGGGCAGCAAAGAAAAGAAAGTGTTGGGTGTGGAGCCTGATTATCTTCTTTATTTTTTATCATAGCATTGGACCCTTTTTATTAAATGGGGCGGCAATACAGCTCGAAATTAAACGTTGCCTGGGTGTCCAAGGGGGGGCGGCTGCGACATTATGGAGGGCCCCCCCCCCAGCAGGGGGTTTCGAGGGAAACACCCCTGATGCTAAAAATAGATGTAAATTTTCCTTTTAAAAGTATTATAACTTCTAGTCAATCTGGGCCATTCATTAGGTAGATGATCTGATGGTAGAAGTTACGTTTAATTTAGGGTTTTTTTCCCTAGAAGGCAACCCCTCGTTTTCTATGAGGGTATTGTATTGTGGTTGTGTATTGTATATGTATTCTCAGAGAGATAAATAGATAGGGAGACTGTGAGAGAGAATAGAGGATATCACAGTGGATCTGTTGTAGGTTGTGAATCTTCATTTTTGTTGGATAATAGAAAGGAAAGACTGGTTGTTCGGGGTGGACATAGCCCAAATTGGATGAACCACGTATATCTGTGTCTCTCTGGTTTTATGTGTTTTGTGTGCTTATGTTTTCTACATATTTTATGTGTTGCATTTATCTGTAATATACAATTTTCTAACAGAAAGGTGCAGAAAAATGATGCCACAGAGGTAATATCTAGGTAAGTATATTATGTATATGCATGTTCATCTCTTAATTGCATTAGGTTCTTTGTATTCTAATTTTTTGTTTTTATTTAGCACTGACATATGCTCTGAAATATTAGGTAAGCTTTGCTATTATCATGTCATGGGTATTTCCTTGAAGACTTTTTGCAGGTATTATATATTCATCAATACAAGACCCAATTCATGATCTAATATTCTGAAGAGTGAGAACGGGTAGTGTTATCACTCTAGTAATTCTAAAGTTGTGAGATTTTTGGTTTTTAGTCAAAGAACACTAGAGGTAACCACAAAACAACATCAAACTATAGGATCTAGCATTCCTATGGTTCAGAAAGGGCTCTCTCTTTAAAATTTAACTTTGTTTTGATTTGTAAATATTAGGCTAGTTATGAATGTGCAGTTTTGGTTTGGTTTTGGTAGATTTGGTGGGAAAAATCACTTGAAAGGATGGATAGTGGGAAATATATTTGTCCATTGGGCTAAGGAGTCAAAATCAAGCAAACAGAACTGGGATTAAGGCCAAAAGGTCAAATGTTTTCAGGGAAAGATAAATAACCCTTGAAGATATTGGAAAGTTGTTTTTATGAGGTGGTATGATCGGGATAAAGGGAACTTAAGAATCTTTTTATCCGGAAAAGGAAGTAGTACGAAGAGGTCAAATGAGAGAGGGAGAAATTAAGGGTTCCCTAAACTAGAAATTAGAGGAAAACATAGAAATGATAACTAGTTAAAAACAAGGTGCTCTTAACAAATCCTGTAGTAATAATCCTAGTTATTCATTTAAATTTAGAACAAACATAGATGGATGCATGTAACAAAGAAAGATAACAATGAAAAGTAAGGAAATACTTCACTCCAAATAGCTCATCATAGAAATCCTGAAGTATGATGCCAATTGGTTTGATCCAACCTGCTACTTGAATTTTGACACACAAAAGCTTTCAAGTCCAACAAAAATGACACTAACAATCTCCAGCAATTTTATTCCACACAAAATACTTCCAAAGATGAAGTATTTATACATATTTCCTTACAAAATATCCTAGAATGCTTCTAGGAATTATCTAAGGGAAATAAAATATCTTTACAACAATAATAGAGACAACTGCTTAACAAATCAACAAGCTGTCCTATTTATCCAAAAGAAATAGAAACTGCTTTGAGGATGAGATGCAGCTGGTTGCCTTGGTGTCCTCCTTGCTGGCTTTAGATATTTTTAATTTGTTTTTGGAATCTGATCTGCCTTGTCTGATACTCTTTCTCAGATTCTCTTTATTCACTGATACTCTCTAAAATCTGATATTCTTTAACCACATTCAAAACTATTTACTGCTGTAAAAATTATGTTTTGATTGTAAATCAGAAAACAATTTTCTTCTCATTTCATCTATCTGTCTTTTATCCTTCATAATAAATCTGTGAGTGACTGCCAATCCTCATCTTTAGGAATTTGTATTTTATTTAATTTCCTGAAGTTTTCATCAGCTTCAGTATATCTAGCAAAAGTTGGCTTGATGACAAATAAGTGTCTTATGCCATGCTGTAAATAGAATAAGTCTTCAAAACTTTTGAGTAACACTTTTCCTATAGGAATGCCATGCCCTGATGGTTTATTTATTTGTTCTTTTGAAAATTCTCTAATATTTTTATCATAGTCATTCTGAGGCATTAGTTTATCATTAATGACCATAATGCCAAGCAGTCCTTTTGGCCTTAAATTTGTAAACTTGACCATAAACCTGGTTATGGCAATATTCATACTCTCACACTTTTCTTCCAGTTGCCTCATTAGATTCTTCTTTGTAGTAAATTTCGTAATTTCTAGGATAGTTTCAGTCCTATCAGTAATCTTGAGTTCTTCTAACTCCTGTCTTTTTTTACTATTAAGGAATGTGATTAGCTTTAAAGCTGGTTCTGGTTTATCATCCAGTTCACTTTGAGTCTTTTGAATTTCTGCTTGGGCTTTTAGTAATAACTCTCTCTGTTCAAAAATTACCTGAATTGAAGGCCATACATCATGAATGGATTCAATGACATTGTTCCAAAGGTAATTTTTGATGTATGATATTTTCTCCTTTAAGGTCAATTCCTTCTGTAATTTCTTTAACTCTTCATTCAGTCTGATGGCATTTTGTTCATGTGTCTTTGCATTTATCTGAGCTAATTTGTTTGACTTCTCAATATTTTCTACCACCTGTTTCAATCTATTGATTTCATTTGTCTTAAGAGACATTTCCTCCATAGCTTTCACTGATTTGGTTGCTTCATCTGTATGGTGCACTATTGTTGTAGATGATTTAGTAGTTGAGGTTGTGGATGAAGTTACTGGCATTGCAGTAGCCAGTGGAACCTTGGGTGCTAACTCTTTAGCTAGTGTTGAAGGCACTGCTGTAGTGACCATGGGGATAACTATAGGTGGCTCTCGTACATTTATTTTTTCTTTATATTGGACAAGCTTGTCCATCTGTATTTCCATTTCCTTAATTTGGGCTGTCAATTGAAAAATCAAATTCATCATGTCATATTTTTCTTTCTATCCTTATATTATTTCTTTTGTTTGAGGATGTTCACCTTGAGGAAGTTTAAGATGTTTCCTCAGAGCTGCTATATCTTCATTCTTCTTTTTCACCAATAACTCTACTGCTTTGATATTAGCAGGGTCATATCCCACCTGCAACACTAGTTCTTCTAAGGCTTTTATCCTGAGATCCTTGGCATACAAATATGCCTTATCCATTTTCATCTAATCTTGCATGTTGGAGATGGTGTTTTGGAGCTTTTGAGCACTCATGGCTTTATTTGTGATAGTAGAGTATAGCATTTCTGAGGTCTGTCTATGGAACTCAATTTGATCAAGAGCATCAATCTTATCTGTCTAGAACTCCAATTCAACTTTCTTATAATCTGTCACTATATTTGGAGATTTGACTGTGGGCTACAACACTGACATAATTAGCTTTTGATTTGAATAATCAAATGTAGAAAGGAGTATGTTTTGCACACTTGGAGTCTATTTGAGATATTGGGAATAAATATTGTTTTTTATCTCTTCATTCTTTAGCTTGATTTGTTTATATTTTTCTTTGATATCCAAATCTTTTTCCTCAGTGGCATGTGAGGAAAAGGCTTCCATGATCTGTAGTCTTTCTATCAATTGTGCATCTTCATTGTTGACTTGTTCTTCATTCTGATTCTTAGTAGTTGGCTCATTGATGATGATAGTGGAAACATATGTTTCTTGTAAATCTGTATTAGTATCTATAAGCTCTGTTTCTTCCACATCAATTGTTATCTTCCATTTACCTGTTAGACTTAATTTAGGCCTTTTGTTGTATATTAATTTGAACTTAGTTTCATATGTATTTTCTGCAACATAGGCTCCTTCTTCCCTTACTCTCTTAGTGGACTTTTCTGCCTGATTTGCAGTCTCTAAAGTATGACTAGTATTACTTTTGTTTACTACATCTGTTAAGGTATTTTCAGCCCACTCAATCTGATTTGTCAATTTTTCAATCTCTAGTTTTTCTTCATGGATGAAGGGTGTTAACTTGCATTTAACCCTTACCTTACTCAGGATCCCTTGTGGATCATAATTCCAAGGAAAAATTTCTTCAAATTTGTATTATAATAGTTGCTTTGCTACTTCTTTCTCTGCATCCCTATGATTGCATATGAATGGCCCTATCTGATTCTTTAGTTTGAATTGATTTTTCTTCTTAGCTACCATGAAATTTATAGAATCAGAGTTTAGGATCTACCTGATATACTCCAAGGCAAAGATCCTCATTGAAACATAATTGGGTAACTTGTAAGGTAACAAGTTTGACCCAAATACTCTGATCTCAGTATGCTTTTCATATAAATACCAGTCACCAACCTTGTTTTGTTCTGACAACTGCAATATCTTTTTCATTTCTTCATTTATCCTTATGTTGTAGCTGCTACAACACCCTCCAAAAATTTTCTCTCCTTAAAATTTTGAGCTCCTATCCTTTTGAAAAGCGGAGACAGGCTTAAATTCACCTTTTCAAAATCTCAAGTTGCTAAGTCGCAAATGTGGTTAACTCTTTTAAATTGCGACCCCGTGACCTTGTGACCCTTCAGGTGACAAAGTCGTTGGGTCGCACATCAGCCCGAAACCAAACATCGGCGACCTTGCGACCCTGCGACCTCACGACCCCTTAGGTCACAAGGTCACACTTCTCTTTAACGTAGATCATTTGCGACCTTGCGACCCTCATTTATTGCGCACACGTGCAACCCATTTATATATAGAAGGGTTGCATAGGTTGCATTCAACCTGCGTGACAGAGAAATAAAACACCTCTGACAAGCTAGCTAGAGCACGATTTTCCCGGGTAAGTTGCCTAATCCTCCTGCTGTTCCTTTCTGAGATAATTGTTACTATTTCTTCCCCTTCCCCTAACCTATTTTAACCCTGTTATGCTCTTGATCAAGCTCCCTAGCAATCCCTCTCCAAACCTTCCCCCAAAATTCAAGATTTGTAACCATTCATATCTTTGTGTAAGGCTTATCTGCCCCTCCCCCCTTCAAATACCTTGCCTCACTCACCAATGAAGACTCTTATGACCATGGTCAACAATATTATGGGCACCGTGTGTGTTTTCTAAACATTTTTTTCACCACACATCTGCCAATCCCTAGACGCGACCCAGTGACCCCACGACCCTATGACCCCGTGACCTCGCGACCTCAGTCACTAAGTCATAGAGCCGCTAGGTTGCATATTATGAAAAATTTAGAATGACGCAACCCAGCAACTCCATGACCTTGCAACACAGTCGCAAGTCGCCAAGTCTCCAGGTCACACTTCTGTGAAGAGCTCAGCCATCGCGACCTAGTGACCCTGTGACCTTGCGACCTAGTCGCAAGTCACCAGGTTGCTAAGTTACTCTTTTATGAAATTTCAAACCAACGCGACCTAGCGACCCGACGACCAAGTCACAAGGTCGTCAGGTCGCAGGTTAACCCACTTCCTTGAAAATGATTAAGCAGAGGTAGGAGCAGCCCAGATATTTATAAATGATGGCATTTGTCTTATCATGGGATTGTTTTATGAACATGCCAGGGGACATTGAAGTCGAGCTAGAGTGTGTATCCATCTCGTCAGCCTCAAGTGACATGGGACCTCCAGCAGTTCACAAAAGAAACAAAAGCCCAGAGATAGAAATATTAGAGGAGGTAGTACCTCTTCCTCTTCCCCCTAATTATGGAGACACCACCTACACATTCGGCAAAGGGGACAGTATGAGCTGGTACCAAGTGTATCGAGAATTTACAAAGCCTGAATTTCCGGAAGACCTCCCAGATCGACAGGCATACATTTAGGTTAAGAGATCCAAGCTGCACTATGCAGGGGCCCATCCACCTATATTCCCATGTGCCAAGTTGATTGAATGGATCCTGCAAAGATTCGACCCCAAGATCTGGGTCATTTGGGACCATGCCAGGAAGTCCTTCACAACTCTAAAGGGGCAAGATGCATAATTCTATTATGCACTTCCCGTCTGAGAGCAAACCTTCAATGATGAATGGGCCACTACTCATGCAGTTCCCATACTAGAAACTTTGAAAGGATGGTGGGAGGACTCGGAAAAGTTATGGCTCAAGAAGGATCATGAATATCAGACAACAGGTCTCAGGAAGGTCTACAAATTTGTAGTTGTAATGCTATGTAGGATGTATGGCTGCCCAGATTCCACCTTTTTCAACGACGCTTGGGTCTCTCTGATGTACGCTATCACTGTGTACGGTACTTGCTTCAACTGAGCCAACGTGATATTAGCAGCCCTGAGGTCAAACATATCTATGGCACTGGCACCTGATGAAGGGTATGCATCGAAATTTTATATGGTGTATTATCTCCTAGATGTAGTGTGCGCCAGGTGCCACTTTGAGCGTTGGTCACATAACTGGGACCCAGAGCATGGCGGTCCAATCCACAAATATCTAATGGTGTTCTGGGATTCCAGATATAAGCAATACATGGATTTAATCGCAAGTAGCTTCATCCCTGACCTCTACGTGAAACTGTTTGGAAAAGACCCCCCATGCATGTCCGAGCGAGCCATGGAGAAAATAAATCAAGTGGCCCATTGGTATCCAGACATTGATAGTATCATCGTCTGAGTTTTTAGGTCACTCAAGGCCCCTCACGCATTGCCCCATTTCGTAACAGACAAGCTTCTCCTCCAAGAAACTTGTTATCAGATGTCAGGTGGTTTCTCCAAAATCCTCACCAAGGGTAAGAAGAAGCCATGGCCCACTCTACCGCTCACCATCGATGCCTACACAGTGAAGGATTTTAGGGAAGTAGAAGCAAAATCCGAATATATCAGGGGATTCTATCTACCCCCTTAGCACACAGAACATATGATCCCAAGAGAATTATCCTCGCCCACTGCAAATGGGCCAAATTCAAATGGATTTACCAGCATACTGACTTTCTGGCTAAAGATAGAATAAAGAAGTGGTACAACAAGGATAGAGAGGTTGCTCCAGCAGAATCAAGAGATCAGGAGGAGCAGGAAAACCAGACTTTAGAAGAAAGAGTTCATACACTGGGAGGAGCCTCATCCTCCAAAGCCAAGAAGCCGAGGACTGGTACGGGCCATAACCCTTCCACCAAAAAAAAGAGAAAAGGAGGCCAAAGCTAAACAAGAGGCCAAAGAAAAGGCAAGGGAAGACGAGACCAAAGCTAAACAAGAGGTCGAAGAAAAGGCAAGGGAAGAGGAGGAAAAACGAAAGAAGTAGTTGAAAGAAGAGTAAAGGAAGAAGCGGGCAGAAGAAAACCACAAGAATAAGGAAGCCAAAGAAAAGGGAGAAGCTGAGCGCCAACTAAAAATAGAGCAGGACAAAGCCGAAGCTAAGCGCCAGCTAAAAATAGAGCAGGACAAAGCAAAAGTCAAGTGCCGACTAAAGTAAGTACAAGACAAGGCGGAAGCAGAGTGCCAATTTCAAAAAGAGCAACATAGAGCTAAAATAGAACAGAAGAGGAAGGAGGAAAGTAGGAAGTCACAAGAAGATTCCTCCAAAGGAACACCACCTCCCCAGAGAGAGAATCAAACTGGATTGCCACACATCGAAGTATCTCAAACAACTCCTGCACCCAATGTGCGCATTTCCCTCTCAGAATTGGTTACCTCTGAGGATTTAGATGAGGGAGTGCTTGATCTCACTAGAGTCACCTACGATAAATTTGTGCACAAGATCAGGTAGGAAAAGAGAAGAAGTTTGGTGCGAGACCCTACTGCACCCCTTACAGTCACTACAAAGAAGGATATAGTCTTGGACACCAGGACCAATCCGGTCATGATCACATTAACTGGTACCGCTTTTGCAGTAGCCACCAAGGAGAATGTGAGCAGGATGAGCAAAGAAATTCTATCCTTGTAGAATAAACTACAGGCCTCTAAACTCAAGACAACTAAATCAGAACAAGAAAAGAGGGCGCCACAAGAAGAGGTCCGACAACTTTAGGTCAGAGATGCCCCAAATAATGAAATATCACTCACTGTATATGGAGATTTGGTCACTTTGGAGGCCACCATGAAATAGGTATATGAGGATTTTTTCACAATAAAACAAACCGTAGCGCCACTAATGAAAGCACAAGAAGAAACCAAGAGGAGGAACACACAGCTAAGGGAAGCCTCTACTGCCTTGGACAGGATATTGGAGTGGTCTAACAGGTATCCACAAGCTCTGGCCACGTTGCCTAGAAAGGATTGGATTTCCACCCAGAATGACAAGGTTCAAATCTGGATAAAGGTACAATCCAAGGAGAAGCTCATCAAGGATATTGAGAAAGTAATGTCTGCATATGAACATCTGATTAGCGGAATCATCTCAATGGTAGGAGTACACCACATCCCGTCTCTGGGTGCACTGGATGAAGAGAAAACATGGGAAGAAGTCTCCGAAGATATAAATAATTCCTACAACCCATAAGGCAAGCGGCCGCCTCTCAAGACTTGTCGGCATCAAGAGAAAACATGGTTCAATTCATCGTGACACTGGTCCGAATCTATACTAAACTGGCCTCCTTGTCGACTCAGATCACAATCAAGAGGGAAAATTTGATTCCAAATTCTCTCGTGTGTCTTCACAGGTTGAGGGAGGATACACCTCAAGTCTCCCCAGTAGCTACAGATTATCGAGCCTAGCAAAGTTATCTCAGAGAACAGAAGATAGATGTTCCTGACCTTGCAATCACCCAACTACTCCCATGACCAAGTTACATATTGCAGCAAATAGAGGAGGTAGCAGGTAGCAATAACCAAGGGGTCGTAGGTCAAATTTATAGCCCAGGTCGCAAGTCGCAAATTCCATCAAGTCACAAAGCATCCCAACGGTCAGGAAGACAAAAAGTCAGGGATACCCAAGGGTCATTTTTTTCCTATAAATACTCCCTTCGAGGAATTTTAAAGGATATTTTTTTCGAGGACTCCAAAGGAGCAGAGAACTGTATAACATTGAATGCACTCTTTATGAATTAATACAAGCACTTGTTTTAATTCCACCCTTGGATCTGATGGGAGTTAACGTGTTAACATTGTGAATATTTCTCTTATGTATCTGATATCTTTTTGATTAAGTCATCTGTGTTTTCCTCTTATATCGTTTATACATTTCAGCTCACTAAATGTTGTTAATGATGTTAGGTTGTTTATTTAGAAAATGTTAAGCAACTCTGTTACTAACATTTATCTCATCTCGAGAAACCACTTAAGGAAGTGAAGGGCGCTCTAACCATAAAGAACTATTTCTTCTATGGTTCTAACAACTTTTTACAAGCATGACCTTAATGATGTGCTGCTAACAACATTTCCTTGGCTGCATGATTTTTAACTCATCTTGCTATTCATAGTGTTTTATGATCATTGAGACGCATCAACCATTTTCCTTGTACCATCCGGATAATTGTGCATTCACAAGTCTGCAGGGCTCGTTCGTGTCTACGAAAAGGAGTATTTAGCGGTAGCCGAACCCACACCCTGAACGAGATCCCTATCAAAAATGGTTTAGAGTCTAATTGGGACTTTATACTGAGGAGATTCGTTATTGTTGGCTGGACATATTTTCGTGTCAATAGATTTGGCGCTAGAAAGAGGGCCTGAATGGCAGGCTCATAGCACACAAGTAACATCCCATTACAAACTCCCCAAGTGGAGATCATGTATGAAAATACCAGTCCTCCACCCTTAGAAAATTCCTAGGAGGAGGAAGCCCCTTACTATGAGGTCACTTTAGATCAACTAAGGGCCCTGCACCCTATCGCTAGCAACCTCATCATGGGTTTATAGCAAACCCCGGTCACTAGTTCCCTGGCCAATCCTAGAACTCCCGCAACTAACCACACTTGTCAGGGAACCCTTTTCAACTCCCTACCTCAGCTTGTGGGTCTTATGATCGAAGATTATGTAGACGCAGTTGAGCTAAATCTGAAGAACCCCCAAACAACTCTCAAGGGGTTGAAGAGGGTGGCCCCAAAATCACTGAACCATAACCCAATGCCGACCCTCAACCGAACCAAACTCTGAATGATAACACTCAACCAAACAACCCGCCTGGTGGAGGAGCCGGGAGGGGTCGGGGAAACAGAGGCCAAGGAAACAGGGGTCGTGGACAAGGTTAGAATGCATGCCACCACCATTACCACAGAAACCAGAATAGATTTCCGTTCCTTTATAACTAGAGAAACATCAAGGATGTAG
The DNA here is from genome assembly GCA_034641835.2 of Pinus albicaulis. Classification (NCBI taxonomy): domain Eukaryota; kingdom Viridiplantae; phylum Streptophyta; class Pinopsida; order Pinales; family Pinaceae; genus Pinus; species Pinus albicaulis. The sequence continues at coordinate 231,686,379 of CM076573.1, forward strand.
GGAACTGAGAGAGAAATCAAGACATGCAGTCCCATCATGAGGGCGAAGCATCCGGGTCAGGCATAGGGGGCGAGTCTGAAAGTGAAATAGGGCATGTTTACATACCGCACCACCAACAGGCTAGGCATGTGCAACCGTTGGCTTGGATGGCACAATCTCCTTTAGCCCTCCATGGCCCCCTTCATGACATGCCCCGGCATCCCAAGAAGCACCTCCCCAAGTTCGACCCCGAAAAGGGTACGCTGGGCGAAGATCACATAAGTAACTTTTACTTGGCCTTGCAAATGATGAGAGTACAATTTGACGATGTAGCATGCCGTATTTTCCCTCATAATTTAGAGAATAAAGCTACTACCTAGTACCGATCCCTCCCTGTTGCTTCCATTTCTTCCTGGGAGCAGTTCCGCGGTATTTTCCTTCAAAAATTTTCAGAAGACAAAACTCCTTCCATGCTCCTCACAGAGCTTAGCACTTTGAAGTGTCAGAAAAAAGAGAAATTCAAATATTTCAATCAATTCCTCGCTACGATATTGAATAAATTCCCGCCGAATATGGCCTTAGACGATTCCATCACCATCGACTACTACACTCAGGCTCTCCCTCAAGATATTACCGTATTCGTGAAGCATGAAGCTAGAGCTACCCTAGCGGCAAATTACACCACTGCTCTAGCTGTCGAAAGGGATATGCTATCCATAGGAGCCATCAACCATGAGGATTGGGATGATCAAAATCTAACCACGAAGAGAGCCCAATCCTCAAACCATAAATCTGGAGACAAAGACAAGGACCCCTTCAATTTCAAAAGTATCACAAAATCCCTCAACTTACTGACCAACGAAGTCTCCAATCTGAAGAGGAAGAACAATGATTCTGTCCAAGATACATAGATGTAGAAACCTTTCTTCAGAAAGAATAACCCCGCTGTGAACCGGCCCCCGTCAAACTCGAATTCTAGCCTCAACATTGATGAAATCGGCAAGGACAATTTTTATTCTTTCCATCAAGCCTCCCACTCAGACAAAACTTGCCCCCAATGGGTAAATAGCATGACTGCCATGGTGAATCAACTTCTGGAAGACCAAACCCCCGGAGATGAAGAAGAGGAAGCTACTTCAGAAAATGAGGAGGCCTCCCCCCCAGATGATGATATGGGGTCCATTGTCCTCGCTTTTGAGGTCATCCACGGGGATTCTCCCCTTTCCACAACTAGGATAAACTTGGCCAATGGCCCTAAGTCTAAACCCCTTCGAAACTATGGCTTGAGGAGCAAAGGCCCGGTCCTTGAGCAGTCCTTCGAAGAAAAAAGAAAAGCTTTCTTAAGAAAAATCATGCCACCAAATGCAGAAAACCAAAACAAGACTCCTAAAAAATTTAGTCCAACTAATCCCTAAGAAGGTCCCAAGGCTAAAGCTTCATCGGTTTCCCCTAAAACCACCATACAACTTACCTCACACACAGATTATGGGTATAACATTATCGAGGATATGAAGAAGACCCAGGCCAATATTTCTCTCTACGATCTCGCTCGCATTGCTAACCAACGAGATCTTATCCTCAAGGCATTTTCCAATCTACTGGTGACCAAACCCATGAGCACCACATCTTCCCAAATAGTTGCTAGTCCCCAATCCATCGTGAATGTCGTAAATGCCAACTCCAGGGGATCCACACCACCTTTCCTCCTCTCCTTCGAGATCTTTAACTTCAATGTCCATAATTGCCTTGTCGATTCTTGTGCATCCACAAATGTTATGCCCTTATCCGTATGCAAGAAGTTAAACATCCGCCCTTATAAAAATGACGCTAGGATCATTCAACTCGACAGATCTCAAGTCCCTGTAGTAGGTGAATTAAACAACTTCATCATCCGCCTATCCTCTAATTCTAGAGTGCATCAGTGCATTGAAATAGTAATCGTGGATATCCCCAAGGCCTATGGCCTTCTATTGAGCAGATATTGGTCCAACAAGCTGGAAGGATACTTTGCCCCTGATTGGTCCCACCTATGGCTCCCTTACAAGGGTAGGAACAACCAAATTTGGGTCAAAAGTGAGCCGTACATGAAATACACTGTGACCGACTTGGATGCAACTAACGAACCAATCAGTTTTGTGCAAGAAGAGCTCTATATTTGTTTCTTAGAATCCATTTTTGTGTGCTATCAAACTCCCCAATATCGAATCACTCAAGACATCTAGTCTGAGCTATTTTTGGTCACTGAAAACCCCTCCACCTCAACGAAAGACTCGTTAGAAACTACTGTCCCGAGTGCATCCCCAATGTGCTCGGATAGCCTTGTCAAATCAGAAGATGAAATATGGACCTTGTACTATGAAGGTTCCAAAACCCATGACGGGCTGGCACGGGCTGTATCTTGCTGGACCCTTAGAAAAACAAGTTTCTAATTTCCTGCCGGCTAGAGTTCCAGTGCACGAATAATACATCCGAGTATGAGGCATTGCTGCTAAGACTCAAAAAGGCCATAGATCTCAAAGTTCTTTGTTTAAAGGTAATTGGTGATTCTGAGATTATCACTCGTCAGGTACGTAACACCATCGATTGCTTGTCTCCACATCTGAAAGGTTACCAGCAAGAGGTATGGCATTTAATTTCTGCTTTTGACGCTTTTGGTATTAAATCCGTACTTATAATGCACAATGCAGCAGTTGATACACTTGCCAATGCTGCTGCTAGGTTCACCCCACTTAGGGATGGATTTTCTATTGAAGTTATTTACAATCCATCCATACCAGATAATGTCACTAATTTTTGCGTCTTAGATGGTGACCAACAGGTACTGGATTTCATGCTCAATACGGACGTGTTCAAAAATGTAGTTATAGAAGAAGAGGATCACGACCAGGCCTAGCAAGAGGAACTAGGATATCGTAAAGAAAATCCCATACCCAAAGGGATTGTGTCACTCGAAAAGTTGTTTGACTTACAAAACCATCTTTGAAGGCCCCTAAACACGAAGGTGCAAAGTTCCACGTTAGCACACCAACAAATAAATCTCAGGATGGACAAGGATCCCAAGTTCGTCAATCTTGGTAATGAATTTACCCCTCAGGAGAGGCAATCATTCACTGAGTTATTTAAGAAATATCGAGATGTGTTTGCCTAGACATATGACGAGCTACGAATCTATGACACATGGATCATTCATCACGTGATACCCATGAAGGAAGGAGTGAAGCCTTTCCAATAGAAACTGAGAAAAGTAAAACCCTCCTTAGAGCCGATGATCCAAAAGGAACTAAAGAAACTCTTGGATGCACGTATAATTTTCAAATTTCGACATTCAACCTGGGTGTCAAACTTGATCCTAGTTCGCAAGAAATCTGGTGAAATCAGTTTGTGCGTAGACTTCCAGAATTTAAATAGAGCCTCCAACAAGGAAAAATACCCAGTGCCCCCTATGGATTAAATCCTTCAAGCTGTATTGGGGTTGGAAATTTTCTCTTTATTTGATGGATTTTTAGGTTATAATCAAGTACTAGTGGCTGAACTCGATCGGCTCAAAACCACATTCAGAACTAAATGGAGAACATTCGCATTCAGACGCATTCCCTTTGTCTTGATTAATGTCGATGCTACCTTCCAAAGAGCCATGGACATCGCCTTCAGGGGCCTCATTGGGAAAAGCATAGTGGTATACCTTGATGACATCACCGTGTTTTCAAAATGTAGATATGACCACCTACACCACCTCAAGCAGATCTTTGAAAGGTGTTGTAAATACAGGATCTCACTAAACCCGAAGAAAAGAATTTTCACTGTCTCCGAAGGAAACTTGTTGGGTCACATAATAACTCGAGATGGAATAGCAGTGGATCCAAAATGTGCGAAATTCATCACTCAGATACCGCCCCCAAGTGGTAAGAAAGCTATGCAGTATTTCCTAAGCAAAATCAACTTCGTGTGAAAATTTATATCAGATTTCACCCAAATTGTGAAACCATTGCAAGGTATGATTAAGAAAAATTCTAACTTCAAATGGAACCCTCCTGAGAAAGAAGCGTTCAATAACATCAAACAGGCCATCGCAGAAGTGCCTGCTCTTCATAGTTCGGATTTCAACAAAGGCTTTATCTTGTACACCTTTGCCTCAAATTCATCTTTGGTTATCGTCCTGACTCAGAAAGATGACAACAACGATGAGTGGCCCATATCATTCATGAGAACTGGATTACAAGGTATCGAGCTGAATTATCAAGATATTGAAAATCAAGCTTACACAGTGTACAAGGCAGTTAAACACTTTAGGCCATATATTTTGAATATTCACATCACAATCTTCATGCCTCACCCATATTTTCGCTCACTTTTCATACAACAAGAGCTAGGTGAGAGATGAGGCAACTGGATGACGTGCCTATAATAATATGACCTAGAATCAAAGCTAGCACACACTATAAAAGGCCAAGGAATATGTCATATGGTCACGGAGGCGGTAGATTCACAAAGTAGTGAAGAAGAGAGTTGGGAGCACGAAATAGACATGTATCAAACTGATAACATATCCTAACAGAATACCTCCTCATGGTACGCTGATCTCCAGCAATATCTGAAACATGGTACCATGGGCCCCATGTTGACCACTCAATAGAAACGTGCATTAATACTGAAATTTGTATCCTACCAACTAGTGCAGGGTAAGTTGTTCCACAAACACTGCAGCGGTGTCCTGCTACACTGTTTGGAGTATGATGAAGCACAGAAAGTTTTGGCAAAACTCCATGATGGTCCAGCAAGTGGACACTATGCGGGAGATACCATTGCTCACAATATCATGCGTACCAGTTTCTATTGGCCTACTCTGTTCAAAGATGTGCACGCCTATGTACAGAAATTCCCACAATGCCAAAAGTTCGCAAATAGGGAAATATAGCATTTTTCCTCATTGTATTCTGTCGCAATCAAGGAACCTTTTCAGCAGTGGGGGTTGGATGTGATTAGGGAAATCTTGCCACACTCTTCCAAGCAACATAGGTACATCCTCACAGCCACAGAATACTTCACAAGGTGGGTTGAAGCAATATTGTTGTGTTAATTCAATGATCAAGAGGTAATAGCCTTCAACACCCAATACATCATGATCAGGTTTGGCGTTCCAACCTCCCTTGTTTTTGATAATGCAACATATTTTTCATCTTTTAAATTATATGAGTTTGCTCTAGAAAACGGTATAGTGCTGAAACACTCTACCAATTATCACCCCCAAGGAAATGGGTTAGTCGATTCAACTAATAAGAACCTCATCCGCATCATTAAAAAGACTTTGTTGTCCCAACAAAGAAATTGGCATAATGCTCTCCATAATGCCCTATGGGCTGATCGGGCCACACCCAAGCCATCTTTGGGCACCTCTCAATTTTTTCTTATGTACAGCAAAGAGGTTATTCTTCCTCCAAAATTTTCTCTCCCAACCCTTCAATTATCGCAAGAGACTCATGGCACCCCTTGCCCTACCTTACAAGCCTGAATAGACACATTGTTGAAGTTGGAGGAGGAAAGGCTTAAAACACAAGAAAAATTCGCCATCCACCAAAGTCGAATAAAATGATGGTTTGACAAGAAGTCTGTCGGAAACAAATTTTTTGAAGTAGGTGACCTAGTCCTCAAGTGGTAAAAATCTCACAAGGATAAAGGAAAACACTTCAAATTCCAAGTCTTGTGGACAAGTCCCTTGCAGATTAAAGAAAAGGTCAGCTCCCATACCTACAAACTATAGACCGTTGAGGGGAGAATTGAGGTCCTCTCGGTAAACGGGCACTACCTTAAAAAATATTTCACATGACAGCCCCAAGGGGGTCGTCATCATACCTTGTACCACATTTCTTTTGTTGTTTTTTGTTTTGTTTTCAATAAGTCGCTTGTTCCAAGCAGGCTCCCATTGACCTTTCCCCTGTAGCATCCCAAGTTTAAGGAGGGATGTAGAAGTTACTGAATTGGAAATTTTTTGTTGGAATCTATGCTGGTGAATAATCACCCCTGAAATGGAAAAGGGACACAAGCTTTCATGTGATATGCACTCAGTGGAGAAACACAACTAAGTCACAAGAACCGAGCGCAGGTAGCTTGCCTAGTATGCTGGCCCAGGGGACTACTGTACAAAAGAAAGTCTCAGTGTGATAGGTCACTAGATGGAAAGGGAGTAGAGATAACCACAGGAGACAAAATGAAATTTGGGAAAACCCAAAAAATTCCTCATATAGACCAAGAGCAACCTCTCTTGCAAGCAAAATAAGTCGGGATCCCTCATCTACCCCAGGATAAAAATGCCACAATTAAATAAGTGCCCTGAGCACATTCAAATAAGTGCCCCGAGCACATTTAAAATAAGTGCAAACTAGCACATGAATAAGGGTAAAGGATTAAGAAAGACTTCCTGTGTAGAGAGGCGATGTGACGACTCCGTCGGAGTACTGACCAGGCTCACTGGCAGCAGAGCAATGTCCGTGACTCCTAGGCAGTGACTCTGCCAGGACCACCAAGTTCACTGGCAGTGGAGCAACACAATGAGGATAAAATAATTATACTGGATCCTGGAAATCTCTGAGGTTACTCCAACCTTTTTCGTCTGGTCTCCTAGAATGAAATATGATAGACCTGCACCCTGGGACACGCAGATAGGTGGAGAAAATACGCAAGGGGCAAGGACAAAAGTAGTGGGACCCACAAAGTGGAAGGATCAGCAAGCTAAACCCCACCCCACACCCGATGAAGCACTGGCAGAGGTCCTAGATCCTACTAGCGAAACGCCATTTGTTGTAGCTGCTACAACACCCTTCAAAATTTTGCTCTTCTTAAAATTTTGAGCCCCTATCCTAATTTTGAAAAGTGGAGTCAGGCCTAAATTCACCTTTTCAAAATCTCAAGTCGCTAAGTCACAAATTTGGTTAACTCTTTTAAATTTCAACCCTGCAACCTTGTGACCCTTCAGGTCACAAAGTCGTTGGGTCGCACATCAGCCCGAAACCAAACATCGATGACCTTGCGACCCTACGACCCCATGACCCCTAATTAGGTCGCAAGGTCGCAGAGTCGCTAGGTCGCACTACTATTTAACACAGATCATTTGTGACCTTGTGACCCCCATTTATTTCCCACACATGTGACTCCTTTATATATAGAAGGGTCACATAGGTCGCATTCAACCTGCGCAATAGAGAAAGAAAACGCCTCTAACAAACCAGCTAGAGTGTGATTTTCCTAGGTAAGTTGCCTAATCCTCCTGCTATTTCTTTCTGAGATAATTTTTACTATTTATTCCCCTTCCCATAACATATTTTAACCTTGTTATTCTCTTGATCAAGCTCCCTAGAAATCCCTCTGCAAACCCGCCCCCTCCCCCCCCTTTAGGATTTTTAACCATTCAGAGCTTTGTGTAAGGCCTATCTGCCTCTCCCCCATTCAAATACCTTTCCTCACTCACCAATGAATATTCCTATGACCATGGTCAATGATCTTATGGGTGTTTTGTGTGTTTTCTAAACATTTTTTCCACCATGCATACGCCAAGCCCTAGATGCGACCCAGCGACCCCACGACCCTGTGACCCCGCGACCTGGCAACCTTGGTCACTAAGTCGCAAAGCTGCTAGGTCATATATTATGAAAAATTCAGAATGATGTGACCCAATGACTCAGCATCCTTGCTACCTAGTCCTGAGTCGCTAAGTCGTCAGGTCGCACTTCCATGAAGATCTCAACCATTGTGACCCAGTGACCCTGCAACCTCATGACCTAGTCTTAAGTCGCCAGGTTTCTAAGTCGCTTTTCTATGAAATTTCAAACCAACGTGACCTAGCGACCAAATGACCAAGTCACAAGGTCTTCAGGTCACAGGTTAACCCACGTCCTTGAAAATGATCAAGCAGAGGTAGCAGCAACCCACATATTTATAGATGATGGCATCTGTCTTATCGTGGGATTTATTTATGAACATGCCAGGGGACATTGAAGCTGAGCTAGAGTGTGTATTCATCTCATCAACCTCAAGTGACATGGGGCCTCTAACAGTTCGCAAAAGAAACAAAAGCCCAGAGATATAAATCTCAGAGGAGGAAGTACCTCTTCCTCTTCCCCCTAATTATGGAGACACCGCCTGCACATTCGGCAAAGGGGACATTATGAGCTGGTACCAGGTATATCAGTAATTTACAAAGCCTGGATTTCTGGAAGACCTCCTAGACTAGCATGCATACATTCAGGTTAATAGATCCAAACTGCACTACGCAGGGGCCCATCTGCCTGTATTCCCATTCACCGAGCTGATTGAATGGATCCTGCAGAGAGTCGACCCCAAGATTTGGGTCATTTGGGACCATGCCGAGAAGTCCTTCGCAAATATAAAGGGGCAAGATGCAGAATTCTATTATGCGCTTCTCTTCCGAGAGTAGACCTTCACTGATGAATGGGCCACTCCTCATGCAGTTCCCATAACAAAAACTTTGAAAGGATGGTGGGAGGACCCAGAAAATATTTGGCTCAAGAAGGATCAGGAATATCAGACAGTCTACAAATTCGTAGTTGCAATGCTATGTAGGATGTATGGCCACCCAGATTCCACCTTTTTCAACGGTGCTTCAGTCTCTATGAGGTATGCTATCACTATGTACGATACCCACTTCAACTGGGCCAACATGATAGTAGCAACCCTCAGGTCAAACATATCTGTGGCACTGGAACCTGATGAACGGTATGCGTCAGAATTTTATATGGCATGTTATCGCCTAGATGCAGTGTGCGCCAGGTGCCACTTTGAGGGGTGGTCACATAACTGGGACCTAGAGCATGGTGGTCCAATCCACAAAGATCTAATGGTGTTCTAGGATTCCAGGTATAAGCAAGACAAGATTCTCCTCCAAGAAACTTGTTATCAGATGTCAAGTTGTTTCTCCAAAGTCATCACTAAGGGTAGGAAGAAGACATGGCCCACTCTACTGCTCACCATCAGCGCCTACATAGTGAAGGATTTAGGGAAGTAGAAGCAGAAGACAAATAGATCAGGGGATTCTGTCTGCCTCCCTTAGCACACCCTACCTATGATCCCGAGATAATTATCCCCACACACTGCAAGTGAGCCAAATTCAAATGGAGTTACCAACATACTGACTGTCCAGATGAAGATAGAATAAAGAATTGGTACAACAAGGATAGAGAGGCTGCTCCAGTAGAATCAAGCGATCAGGAGGAGCAGGACAACCAGACTTTAGAAGAAAGGGTTCATACACTAGGAAGAGCCTCATCCTCGAAAGCCAAGAAGTTAAGGACTGGTACGGGGCATAACCCTTCCGCCCAACAAAGAGAAAAGGAGACCAAAGCTAAACAAGAGGCCTGAAGAAATAGCAAGGGAAGAGGAGGACAAATGAAAGAAGCAGCTGAAAGAAGAGCAAAGGAAGAAGTGGGTAGAAGAAAACCACAAGAATAAGGAAGCCAAAGAAAAAGCAGAAGCTGAGCGCTAGCTAAAAATAGAGCAGGAAAAAGCCGAAGCAGAGTGCCAGCTAAAAATAGAGCAAGATAAAGAAAAAGTATAGTGCCAACTAAAAGAAGTACAGGACAAGGCAGAAGCAGAGTTCCAATTTCAAGAAGAGAAACATAGATCTGAAAAAAAAATAGAAGAGGAAGGAGGAAAGTAGGAAGTCACGGGAAGATTCCTCCAAAGGAACACTGCCTCCCAAGATAGAGAAGCAAGCTAGATTGCCACACATTGAAGTACCTCAAACAAATTCTAGTCCCAATGTGTGCTTTTCCCTCTCAGAATTGGGTACCTCCGAGGATTTAGATGAGGGAGTGATTGATCTCACTAGACTCACCTACGATCAATTCACACACAAGATCAGGCAAGAAAAGAGAAGATGTTTGGCACGAGACCCTGCTGCACCCCTTACAGTCACTATAGAGAAGGATATAGTCTTGAACACTAGGACCAATCCGGTCATGATCGTATCATTTGGTAACGCTTTTGCAGCAGCCACTGAGGAGAACGTGAGCAGGATGAGTAGAGAAATTTTATCCCTATAGAATAAACTACATGCCTCTGAACTCAAGAAAACTAAATCAGAACAAGAAAAGAGGGTGCTGCAAGAAGAGGTTCTAATGAAATATCACTCATTGTACAGGGAGATTTTGTCACCTTAGATGCCACCATGAAATAGGTATATGAGGAATTGTTCACAATAAAACAAATTGTAGCACCACTACTGAAAGCACAGGCAGAAACCAAGAAGAGGAACACAAAGCTAAGGGAAGCCTCTACTGCCTTGCACATGATATTGGAGTGGTCTAACAGGTATCCACAAGCTTCGGCCACGTTGCCTAGAAAGGATTGGATTTCCACTCAGAATGACAAGGTTCAAATCTAGATAAAGGTACAATCCAAGGAGAAGCTCATCAAGGATCTTGAGAAAGTAATGTTCGCATATGAACATCTGATTAGCGGCATCGACTCAATGGCCGAAGTACACCACATCCCGTCTCTGGGTGCACTGGGTGAATACAAAACAAGGGAATAAGTCTGAAAATATATACAAGCATTCCTACAGCCCATAAGGCAAGCGACTACCTCTCAAGACCTGTCGGCATCAAGAGAAAACATGGTTCAATTCATCGTGACATCGGTCCGAATCTATACTAAACTAGCCTCTTTGTCGAATCAGATCACAATCAAGAGGGAAACTTTGATTCCAAATTCTCTCAAGTGTCTTCACAGGTTGAGGTAGGATACACCTCAAGTCTTCCCAGTAGTTGCAGATTATCGGGCCTAGTAGAGTTATCTCAGAGAAAATAAAATAGACGTTCCTGACCTTGCAATAACCCAAATACTCCCATGACCAAGTTACATATTGCAGTAAATAGAGGAGATAGCAAGTAGCAACAACCAAGGGGTCTCAGGTCGCAGTTATAGCCCAGGTCGCAAGTCGCAAATTCTATCAAGTTGCAAAGAATCCCAACGGTCAGGAAGACAAAAAGTCAGGGATACCCAAGGGTCAATTTTTTCCTATAAATACCCCCTTTGGGGAATTGTAAAGGATCTTTTTTTTTAGGACTCTAAAGGAGAAGAGAATAGTATAGCATTGAATGCACTCTTTATGAATGAATACAAGCAGTTGTTTTAATTCCACTCTTGAGTCTGATGGGAGTTAATGTGTTAACAT